>BPTQ01000005.1:191759176-191979298 GCA_019973895.1 Chrysanthemum seticuspe
TCTCACAAGAACAGCAGCCTTGCTGCTGTCCTGTGCAGACCCCAAAGGCAGAAAAAAATGGATTTTTTATTTTACTTGATTCCCATAAAACATTTCAAACAAAACTCGGGCTTGTAAAAACTGATATATAAGCTAAAAGTGACTTTGACTCAAGAAGTCAAACCGTAAAAACTCTTGTTTGGACCCGACAGAAACTCAAACCAAACACCCCTTATAGCACTGATTCACAA
Source organism: Chrysanthemum seticuspe (assembly GCA_019973895.1). Lineage (NCBI taxonomy): Eukaryota > Viridiplantae > Streptophyta > Magnoliopsida > Asterales > Asteraceae > Chrysanthemum > Chrysanthemum seticuspe. Next base: position 191,759,407 of record BPTQ01000005.1, read on the forward strand.
ATTACATTAAGCTAGCTACTGATTTATCCTAAATCATTGATCCAACTGAGCTAAACTACCCTAAATACACCTAAATAAACACATTAAAACCAAGAGTGACCACAGATACATGATAAACATAAGCTGCAGATTTGACTTGAACATGAAAAATGAAAAAGTTACTCACAATTGTCCAACTGATGTAGGCCAATACCAAACCCAAAACTAGGCTAACCTCAGCTATTCCCAACCCATTTACACCCCTGCAACATACCATAATCATCACCTTTCCCATTTTTTGAAGCAAAGTTGACTTTCGTTGACCATGGATGGAAATGACTTAAACCTTGAATGTAAGCTTGCATAAAGCTTTCTTGAGCTTATACAAGCTTGTTTGAGACGAAGTAAAAGCTATTGGAAGCTTACACAAGCTTGTTTGAGAATGAAATTTGCAACAGTAATCTGAAATATGAAATTTGTCTAAAACTTGGATTGAGAACTCAAAAGCTTAGTACAATGATACTTTTAACTTAATTGAATTACAAAATGACTGAAACTACAACATCTTGATTTAAATTGATACATTAAAAAAAAACGACATTAAAGAAATTTTACAAAAACTAGCTACTCCCCGTTTTCTTCTTTCTTCTTCTTTATTTATACTTCACAAATCTTCCACGTGTCCATTAGATCAAATCCCACCTCTTTTTCTAGCCAATGGTAGAGTTTTGAGTATTTTGCCATTTTTTGTGTTTTGGCGGGAAAGTTGCAATTTGACTTATAGGCTCTCTTTTCCTGCAACTAGGGGGGGTGGATGTGTAAGGGTGATGGGAGAGGGGTTGGAAGGGATAAGGGTGCAGGGATAAGTTTGGGTGAGGTGTTGCAGAGTGTACAGGGGGCAAGTGGAAGGGATAACTTGGTGGGAGGGAAACAGGAGAGTGGTTGTTTGACTGGGTGTTGACCAAGGGGTCAAAACAGGGAAAGGGTCAAAGGCAGGGGTCAAATGGGAAAAGACATGGTCCAATTTAGGTTTAATGCTTTAATAATTGACAAGGACCAATTGTGTACATTCTGAAACTTAAGGGACCTTTCCTGCCAATTCAGAAAAGTTAATCCAAGGACTAAAAATGACAATCATCAAAAGTGCAAGGACCAATTTTGCCCTTTTCACATTTTCCAGGGACTAATTCTGCCAATTTTCAAAGTTCAAGGACCTTTTCTGCCATTTTACAAAAGATTTATTCAAGGACCATTTTTGACAAATTAGAATATTTCAGGGACCTTGAATAACATTTCTCTTTATTTAGAATTACCAGGGACTGTTTTTGACAACTTTTGAAACTTGGGGGACTAAAACTGCCAATTATGCAAATTTGATACGTTTTTCACCAGATTTTGATATTTTTGCATTTAAAACATATAAAACACTTATTTGTAATATTTTTATCATTTTGATGTATTTCTGAGTGTTTTCAGATGTTTTTGCAGTTTAAATGGTACAAAAATGATGAGTATTTAGACACTCATCACGTATCTTTGTGCAGGATAATAGTGATGATACCATTTTTTAAATAATTTTTGAATAATATTGTTTTGAAAAATGGAAAAATATTGTTTTGAAAATAAACTGAACTCAAATTTTTGAAATCACCGGACTTCATTTTTTTCAAAACTTAAGTCACTCAATCATCGACTACGGTCATCGATTGAGGGGGAGAGTGATTTAAAATAAAATATTTTCAAACAATATTTCATCAATCAAGTACGTTTGTACAAAATAAGTGGTGATCTAAATATTTAATGTTATGCCATGGTATGATTTTCTTTAAAACCCAAAGATCTTACAAAATGAAATTTTTTCTGTTCTTGTTTGATTGTGAAATTGTTTTATTTTACTTAAAGATCTCTTAAAAACTATCATACCTGACACTAACAATCTTTAATTTCTATAATTTGTCCTATTCAGTCAATTTCAAAATTTAAATCAAGCCACGTCTTTCCTCAAAATTTTCTAAATGATTTAAATCAATTGGGATCCAAAATCTCAATTGGATTGAAATTTTTGATCGGGGGAGAGATCGTGATTTAAATCTCAAATCGGTTTTAAAGGATGATTGTTTCAAAAGCACTCCTTCCCTCATGTGCCAAACTATTTTGAAATACATAATGCACATGATTGTGGAGGAGCATTTAACCAAAAACCAGAAGAGTATTTAAACAAGGCACATATTCTCCCATGTTTTCCAAACCTTATTAAATCACTTGGGATCCAAAATTCAAAGGGTTTGATATTTTTTATCGGGGGAGAATTTGTGATTTAATAATGAAATTTGATAAAAGATGGTCGTTTTGATTCAAGTGTGCATATTGCTCTCCCATATGTGCTAAACGCTTTCGAATCTCGAAGCACATATTGAGGGGGAGCATTTCAAAAAGAAAATAAACTTTCAAGGTACAAAAATTTCTATGTTTCAACATAAAGTACCTTGATCGATTTTCTAATGGTTTCTTAATGGCTTTTGTGATCGTGGATGTACTTCAAAAAGAACTCTTTCCTCTATGTGATAAAATGATTTCAAATATCCTACGCACATATTGAGGGGGAGAATTTACCAAAGAAATTCAAATGGCTTTTTCTAAGGAAATTGTGATCAAGAAATCATTTCAATGAACTCTTGCCTCCATGTGCTAAACAATTTAAAAAATCATATGAGCACATGTTGAGGGGGAGCATTTCTAAATGATCAAAACAATTAAGGTACAAAATGCTTTGATATTATATCACAAGTACCTTGATCGATTTTCCAAATGATTTTTCAGTTGGTTTCAAGAAGGAAAGAACTAATACCAAAAGACCGACCAATTTACTTTATGCATGGTGTTATAAGGATGGTTAGGTTAGGTATTCATTCCCACGATCCCGCTAGAGCCGGAGGGATCTACCCAGGGACAACCTACTAGTTAGTGTAGAAGTCCTTAGGTATGATGAAAAAAGGAGAAAAGTGAGATATGGGAAGAGTGCAGACTGAGATAGAGCTAGAACTCGAATAAACCCAACAAGGTTCTAGTTATGAAGTCCCGGTAAGCACTGAAGGGGTTGAAGAATGAAAAATAAATGAATGTGAAAAAGGGTGAAAAGAAATAGCCCTCCAATAATTCAACCTTAGGGCAGAAACCGGGTTCAATACATATGCTACTGGTGGTTACTAAGGTAACGCCGGTATTGAAGACAAGACGTCATGGACCCAGTGACGCACTGCACTAAACTTCCCAAGCAACTCAAGTTCCTCTTAAAAGGGCTTGTTTCATTCTCACGGGGAACCTACGTAATCTATCGACTTTCTCTTAGAGATTGTTGATATTGAAGAAGGAGACCATCTCCCTAGTCTCCGACATAGGAAACCAAATGTGCACTTTTGAGTCTAGAGCCAAGAGATCGTCCACAATATCTCATTAGGACACTAAATTAATGAAGACTTGTTGTTTCACACAATGTGGAAAGTAAGAATATATTAAGAGTCCTACGCATTATCCTTGTGGTATTGCCAGAACATCCGATTGATACGTAAAAGTATTCACGATGAAGATGGAAATCCTTCTAGAGCCAACATCAAACAAGCTCTTGGTGGGTGATATGTGAGATCTTTTCTACAGATCAAGCTTGTGACAACTGGATAGAAACGATGGGGCGATTCACTCGTGAATCATCCTTGGTCCAGGAAATGAATTGACGAATACTTTTGGAAAAACCGTTCGATGTGCAATCTTCTTTTCTCTAGAACATCAAATGTGTATTCATATTTCAAACTCAAAAAGTATCTCTGATTGAAAAAATACTTTTGGAAAAACCGTTCGATGTGCAAATCTCTTCTTTTCTCTAGCACATCGAATGTGTATTCTTTTTCAAATATAAAAAGTATTTTTGATTGAAAATTGATCTTTCTCATAAAACCTTCGTCGTATTGCAAAACTCTTTCTTCTAAGCAATACGCGATTGTTTTCAAATCAATTTTTCATCAATCAGTGAATCTCAATTCGCTGGTTCACTCACTCCGTGTTGTCTTCTTTGAGACGTTCCGGTTTGAGAACAGCTGTGAAACCCTGTCAAGGAGATTCTTCGGAATTATACCTGATCACAGGCAGTACTTGTACTGATCAACGGGGAACCGTGGGCCGTGTACCTCAATTCAACGAAAGTGATCAAAGACACTTTCGTGTGTTTTATTGCTAACTGTTGTTTGCAGGTACATTTGGACGGTTGCAGCTGATCAGAATTGAGAAGTCAATCCAAAGCCGCATGCTCACAGCATCCACACTTAATTGAAGAAATCATGACTAGTGCATATCTACATAACCTGGCTCTGATATTTTTATACTATGCTTCTGCTACGTTGCTGCAAATATCATGAACCAGTAAAGCTTCAGCTACTCTGATGGAAAGATGTCATGATCCTAAAAGTGTGAGCATGTCGGTCCAAAAGTCACAACATCACATGATGGCAACACAGTAAAGGGTGATCCAGAGATTTATTGTGGCTGATGATCTCAATGAAAGCTCGGAGATCATCAAAGATGTGGATCAGTTAAAGGCCTCCACTAAAAGTACAAAACTATGCGGACTTTGAAGAATCACTGCTAAAGCACAAAGATGCAGATGTTGAAGAATTAAAGTCTACGAGCTCAAGACTGAAGATTAAATAGAATGCTAAGATTCAAAATGTAAAACATGGGGTGACCTCCCTTAGGGGGAGATTGTTAGGAATTGGAAATTCCATAGTGAAGTGTCGGTCACCCCAAATATAATCTAGCATAAGTTAGCTCGTAGACATATCGTTAGCTATCAGTTTATTAGTTAGTTATTAGTTTAGTTTAGCGTAGTGCAACACCGTAGAGGAAGGACGGGTCTTTACCCACTGTATACCTGATCCACAGGCCGTCAGGAGGTCGTTTACTTGTAACTATAAATACCCCTTCCATCCTTGGAAGGGGTGGTGCTTTTCAATCTAACCTTTCATTTGTATTGTTATTTTCTCTCTCTAGAAAACACCCATCTCTTATCTTTCTCACTCTAAATGGCTAACATGTATTTCCATCATCCAAGACCACCTGAATCATCAAACAACATAATATTTACGATCCTACACCATATATTGTGTTCTTGGTGTGTTTATGATATCCAATCACTTACATTTTTCTCTCGACTAGATGTAAACACATACACTTGTGGGGGTTAAACGACGAAAACCACAACGACATCTATAGCTACTCACGTCTTGACTAGTCCCCGGAGACATAGTAACTACACCAAAAATCGTGCGGCACAAGAGGTATTACCTGTCTCTTGCTAGTCAGATACAACCCGACTCGTGATCGAGACTCAATACTAAATCACACCCCTCATAGCTTTAGAGGTTGTACGAGTGGAACCAAGACAAGCAAAATACAGACACTTTCGAGTAGGTTTCCATCATAGTCATGACAACATGAAATAGCAAAACACACACCCTAGGGTGGGGTTTAATCCTAACTGAGACTAAACCCTGAATAAGCTAGAAAATAAACTGGGAACTAGATAAGCCAATACCAAGTTTTCGTTAATGTGATTTCTCTTTAGATTTATCCACACTTAAACACAACAACATGAATCAAAAACCAACAATCATTATCACTGCTTTGTACAAATCGATCGGTTCTAAAATAAGACATATAACTATATTAAAACTTATTAAATTAATAAAGATAACAAGGAATTTAACAAGGTTTCTAACAAGGTATTAGTGGTGTGGTCGCACGAGGTAGATCCGAACACAAAAATCAAAACCCAAAGACTTTTACCTCAATTCATTTACAAAGAAACCAAGCACTCTTGAATTGGTTTAATTACAACCCAAATCCTAACAAACTCGAATCAATTTAGAAAGTCCCTAACCTTGTTAACCCTAATCTTGAGTGATTGTGTGTGAGATGAGTGCAGAAGTTGTGGAGGATTCATGTGGCTTATATAGAGAAACACTTGGAAAGTCTTGACCCTTCTTTCTTGGTCTTCGAATGGAAAAGGTCTTCCCTCAGCTACCATCGTTGTCCACCATCTCTCCCAATGCCACCCCGTGACTGCCTAGGGATGAGGAGGGCTGAAAATGGAGGGTTGATGGTGAGAGTTTAATGGTTGACCTTGGAAAGCAAAGTGGAAACCCCATTTTTGTGCTTTGGTGTGTGGGAGAAACGAAAAAGGAAAAAGAAGACAAAGATGGGTGATAGAGATGGGTCAGGTGTGTAGGTTTAGGATTAGTTTTTATTTATTTATTTTTTATTTTACAATACAATATAATCTGTACCTCGTGTTCTGTCTAGTAAACATACCTTCCTGGTGCCCATAAAATATAAAAATTGTATTTTTAGGAACGTTTTCATGAGCGTAATAATATGGTGTCGTTATTACGCAGTAATTACATTATATCTGTTTGTCGATACTAAGTCGGTGTCGGTATGCGTGCGGTGCCGTGTTTTTCTGAAATCACGAGATAACCTCTCGTTCTTGTTCGTAAATCATCAGTAAGTGTTAAAAAGTGATCCTTACGCTTTTCTCAATGTAAAACATCAATTCTGTGTGTTACTGCGTGCAGCAATGTGCGAGATAACTTCTCAAAACAACGGTTTAAGCTTACGCATGCTTACAATTATCAATCAGAAAATAATAAATTCATATTTATTATTAAAATATTCAGTGAAAAATTATCGTGTGTCACAGTTATATACAAATTCTTATGCTCATTCTACGATACTATGTTGAGGGTTTGAACATACAGATCAGTGTTATATCACATGTGATAAAACAAACGGGCTTGACTATAAAAAAAAGATCTTCTATTTTCTCCAACTTTTATGAATAAATTGTATTTATTTGGGGTTTCAAAATTTATGTGTGATACAGGTTGGAAAGCAAAGGATGTGCATTTTTTTAATGTCAAAAATGATGAATCATTTGGAATTCTACACTGATATTTTTACTTATATTACGACAACATAGTGAGTGTTCGAACTTACAGATTAGTATTACATCACATGTGATATATCAAGCAAAATACTGTACCGAGAAAAACCAAAAATACCAACAAAAAAAAAGTTTGTCGAAAGTATCATGAGTGCTCCTTTATTGAAAGATAATTAAATGTTAATCACGATGATATAATTTATGTAGGTTAATGATTTACGGTTTTTGAGATACGTAATTTTATAAAAAGAGGGTAGAATAGAAGAAAAAAAATATGATGAAAGTGGGTTTAACTTAAACGTATTAAATAATCTTTACTTTTTTTCCTACTACCTCGTCTCAAAATTATTGTCTTCGTTTGACTTTTTCAGTTTTTTTTATTTAACTTTGACCTTAAATAATTTTGTTTGTGTTATACAATAGTTGATGAAAATTATACCAATGAAAATACATTTAAAACTCAATCCATTCATATATTTTGCATCAAGTATTGTATAACAAAAAAAAATGAAAAAAAAATGAAAAAGAAAAAAAAATATTCAAAGTCAAAGTTATAAAGAAAAGACCGAAAAAATTAAATGAGAACTATAATTTTAAGACTGAGCGAGTATTACAAAATAAGTGGCTCCATCATAATATACATTTGACAAAAATAAAAGAGATTCATTGTTCTAAATGATCAAGTGTGCCTAATATATTTTCAAGAACAATATACAAATAGCAATTTTGATTATACACATAAATTAGTCGTCTAAAATTATGCCCTTATATATCGTTTTACCCCATTTTATTGTGACCTTAATGGAAATTGTTTATGCACCTTCCTCTCCAGTTATGGTACAAACTTTGTGTTTGCCTTGTCGAAAAATTTCTCGCATGTATATATGCAACTGACTCATTTATTATTATTTTTTTCACATGAATCAATCACAAAGTTTGTACCACCGTAATCACACGTATTATTCATCTAGCTAGGAATAATAAATTCCAAAAGAAAAAAATGGAACTAAAATTGCAGGTTGCTTCACTTTGGAAAACCATGAAAAGCAAAGATGCAATCTTGTGCATAACTTGATAAAATTAATAGAATAAAAATGATGTTTTTACATGCAAATTTGTTTACGAGCATGTTATATACAATTCAAACCTAGCCTTCAATTCAATACATGCATCTTATGTAATGCAGATCGTAAATATGAAATGGTGGTTCCGAAAGAAGTAAGATTGAATTGGAAGGTATTTAACTTGTGGCGGTCGGAAAATAGTGACAGCGAAATTGAGAACACATAGAAAGTATGTCTAATTGTGTAGCATAACACATATAAAATCAAGAAAAAATTGATAGAAAGATAAAAGCTGTTAAGATAAAAAGGTGACGGAAAGAAAATAAAATGTTGATTTACTGCAAGCTTTAAGAAGAAAGGGTCAAATGATACTATAAGAAAGGGGCATAACAGTCTATTGACAAAAAAAGATTATGTGTACTGATCAAATTGCTATCTATACATATCAATTCCCATATTTTTACATCCCCCTCTATCTCATTATTAATTAGACTAGCACCGTACACGCGTTAGCGGGGAGTGATATTATAATACTTTTAAAATGACATGGTGATGGTTAAGTTGTTTTTTTCTTTTTTTTCAATTATCATTATTAGAAAACGTGTAACTGAGAATTTAGTACTCATCTAATGTGAAATTCTAATGTTTGTATGCATAGAATGACGGTAGTGATTGCTCTAAATGTAGTATATCTTAAAGTTTTCAGAACAAATTATGTGTGCTTTATATAAGGCTCAAAATTCTATCTCGCATCATAAGCACGACTTGGACCGCATCAAATGCGTATTAGACAGAGACGAAGACAAGGGGGTCACAGTAGGCCCGCCCCCAACCCAAAAGATCGTCGTATAAATTTTTTGATATTTTGAGGTATTTGATGAATTTTCCTCACCTAGAAAGTGTCTGCCCTCTCTAATTTGAAAGTCAAAATCAAATTTTGACGTTTTTTGAAGTGCAGAGCAAGTTTAATTTATTGAAATATTGAAGAAGATGAAAAAAAAAAAAAAAAAAAAAAAAAAAAAAAAAAAAAAAAACAAAACTCCATTGTAGAACAGATGCTAGCACGAAATACGAAAAAGAAAAAGAAAAATGTCTTTTGTTTCATTTGTCTACTGGAATCACGTGCCTATCTTTTTTTAATATTTTCTTTTGTTTAAGTTTATTTTATGTTTCTTTTATTTCCTTGTTTTTTTTAACATGTGTTGGAAAAGTGGAATTGGCGTGTAACGTTTAACAACGGATAAAGCATTATCGTTGCACAAGTGGTTTTTTTAAGCCTACCCCCAGCGCTTTAGGTGAGTGAGTGGCAAGGATACATTCACACCGTGACTATGGTTGGGTGACTTCATTTTGCCGCGTGAGTAAAGAGAAACAAGCTCACGAACGTTGAGCTTTTCACCATTCGAGTTTCGTGCCAAATGGTTCTTTCTTTATCTTTTAAGGTGAAGGCTGAATATACGTAACAAACTTTCTCAAATTTACCGATATACGTAACATACTTATTTTATTGTAAACATACGTAATATAGTTTTAAATACTTAACAATAGGGGTGAGCATCGGGACGAATCCCGACCCTTCCCGACTAATCCCGATACCGACAATGTTTAAAAACCCAAACCGACTCCCGACCCGATAATGGTCCCGAATCGTCCCGAATCTTGATTTTGGCTGCGTTTTCTCGGGACCGTCCCGACTCCCGACCCGTCCCGAATCTCGATTACCAGGAAAACGCAAACCGACTCCCGACCCGATTACAGTCGGATCGGTATCGGGAAGGGAGTCGGGTGTCGGGATCGGGACGGAAGTCGGGTGTCGGTCGGGATTGCTCACCCCTACTTAACAATGTACATAATATTACCATACGACCACTTATAAAAGCTACAGTTTTGATCCTTGTCGTTTGCTTTGACTTCCGCCGTTAGTCCATTGACAATTTTTCACCAAGAAAAGTTACAGTAATGCATCTGACACTTCAAAGAGGTCAACGAAAACAATGCTATTATTGTGAAAAATGCTTCGATTGTTTTTCTTATGTTTTTCTTACGTATAAAAAAGTATGAAACATATAAAAACGTAAGAAACTGTAAAAAGACGGATTAAAACGTACGAAAAATGTATAAATACGGACGAAAACGTATAAAAATGGATGAAAAAGTATTAAAACATAGGAAAACGGATAAAAATGGATGAAAACTTATGAGAACGTAGAAAAACGTGAAAACGGACGAAAATAGATAAAAAAAACGTATTACGCGGATGAAATTATATGAAAACGGATAAAAACGTATGAAAATGTATAAAAATGGAAGAAAAACGGATGAATACTTATATAAAAGGACCAAAATGTAAAAAAAAAATATAAGCAAACGAGTGAAAACGTAATAAAACGGATGAAAACGTTTGGAAACGTTAGAAAAACGGATGAAAACGTATAAAAACAGACGAAAACGTATAAAAACTGATGAAAACATATAAAAGCGGACGAAAACAGATAAAAACGGATAAAAAATGACGAAAACGTATAAAAACTGACGAAAACGTATAAAAACGGACGAAAACGGATGAAAACGTAAGAAAACGCATAAAAACGTGCCTAAATTCGAAAATCTTTAAATTATAAACGTCCGTTATGATAAAGGACTGACGAGGCAATGATTGTTAACCAAAAGGGCTAAAAGTGTAAATTATATTGGAACTTAGTTAACAGCAGTTAAATAAGGGACTGTGAGTGAAACTTTGGACAAACTTTAAGGACCATCCGTATAATTTACTCTAAACTATATGATTAAACTAAATTTGATTCATGTATAAATTTCATGTGAGTACAATACTTATAACCAGAGAAAAAGATACTCCCTCCGTCTCAATTTAATTGTCCATATTTCCATTTTTGGATGTCTCAAAAAAATTGTCCACTTTCCCTTTTTAGTAAAAACTAGGGTATATAAGGGAGGAATATTCTATTTGTGTGGTTGAAAATTAAAGTTGCCCCACTTTTATTAAACTTTGTGCTTTCTCTCTCATGACAATTAAATTGAGACGGAGGGAGTAAAAGTTAAATTATATAGAATATTAGCCTAGTGATTAACAAAATCAAATAATGCACGGACGGACCAACGATTAATAATAAGTATGTGTTGTCTATCTTTTAATTTCATGTAACGATATCCAAAACAAAAACTATAAATAAAAAGATATTTATAGAAAAAAAAACACAATAAATCAAAAACTATGTGCATAAAGTCTAAACAAAATTTGATATAAAAATAAACTTTGTACATGCATGAGACTTATAACTATAACCGGTGGTTATGCAAAACACTTTGAATTCAAATGACCAAATTAAATGTGTACCACAAAAATACAAACTAATCTAACCAGACTTGGATTATGATCATTATTAACATCCCATGCACGTTACAAATCATTTCTAGAATATTACTTAATAAAGCTAGAAAATATTACTTCACAACATTTTGCTAATAAAGATAATTTTTAATCCAAAATTATTATCTAAAACTACTAAATAAACAGCAAACTCAAGTCGTTTGTTTTTTAATCAATAATACATAATTAAAACGTTTAGATTAAATCTTATGCGCGCACGGGTATTATAACTAGTTATATTTATCATATATCATTAAAGATATTAAAAATTTTCAGGATCTAACTTGAACCTTTATCATATATCATTAAAGATATTAAAAAATTTCAGGATCTAACTTGAACCATGGAATCTTTTCGACATGTCACCAGAAAACAAGTTTTAAAAGTCAAAAAAAGTAGCTCACGGTGATCTCAAATTAGAATTTGAGCCAACTAGCGAATGTAGCTACCACAGGCTTGTAAAAAAAATGTTCGTCCCTAAATAATGCGCCAAGAATAACAAAACATGAAAGAACATTAACTGCCAAAAATTCTAGACCACCCCTAACATCAAAATCTTTGTATGTTGAAACTTGTTTCGTATTGCACTTCAAAGGTAGCTTAAATAGGGAGAATAATATATACATAGTAAACTATGCTTCTTCTTCCATACATCTGGGGCATTTGCAATTAAAACCATAATCTGCAAGCAGTGCTCGTCTCTCTTTCAATTCGAGGTCTTCATCTATGTATGATATGGTAACCTGAACACTCAAAATGCTAGCTTATTGTTGCAATTTTCGTAGGACACGAGGAGTAAACTGTATACGTTGTGTGTGTGTGTGTGTATATATATATATATATATATATATATATATATATATATATATATATATATATATATATATATATATATATATAGGCTTTGGTTCATTAAGAAGGTTTTAGATTGAGAAGATTGAGAAATCTTCGTTTGAGCTATTGGTTCATATTTTTTGATTTGATTCACAAGTATACATCAATTAATAGTGAATTGAATCTATAAATTACATAATTGATTCACAAATCTTTGTAAAAATCGAGTTATAGTAATGATTCATTAAATTTGTATAGATGATTCATGAATATTGATTCAAATTCTTTTTATACATTTTGAATTAGAATCTCATTAAAATGAGTTCTACAATTGAAAAACTTGAATCAAAGTTAAAAATCTATCGTTTTTGAGCATATACATATGTGTGTGTATATATATATATATATTAGGGGTGAGCATTCGGGTCAACCCGACCCGAAACTGACTCAACCCGAAACCGACATTCCCCAAAAACCCAACCCGAGACCGAACTGAAATATACTCGGGTTTCGATCGGTTCGGTTCCGTCAGGTTCGGTCGGTTTGTCGGTTTTTGGTCGGGTTGCGAGCCGACCCGACGTATCCGGAAATGTGTAACCGGACTAATACCCGCCTTCTTCGAATCGGTTCGGTTTCGGGTCGGTTTGTCGGTTTCGGTTCGGGTTACACTCAGTTTTGCTCACCCCATATATATACATATACATGTATGTATGTATATATATATATATATATATATATATATGTATATATATATATATATGTATATATATATATATATGTATATATATATATGTGTATATATATATATATATATATATATATATATGAATGGGGAATAACAGAAATCACCTCTTCTCCCTTCTTGATGGACCTGCATGCAAGTATGGCTGCTTGTCCATCTCTGTCCTACAATTTAGTACACAGAGAGATAAGCATTTAAATTATTTATATATGTGAAACACATATGCCTCATGCAACACTCAAACGCCCCAAGTTTTTATATTTGGTCTAACTATAGTTTCCGACCGTTTGGCCGACTAATGCACCCGATTACCATGAAAACTTGTCAATCTGAGAAATTTTATTCATAATGGGTTGAAGGTGAAAATAAAAGTAGCTATGGATCCCGAAGACTCTAAAAGGTCACCGGCCATAAAAACCAATATTGATAATCCTCCTAAATTGTTTTATCCAATAAAAGGTTAGTTGGGTCACTATTTAAAAATAGTTTTTGTATTAATATCATAACTAATCACCCAGCCTGATTTGACCTATGCCAAAAATTTGCCAATGTTGATCCGTACTAATTTCTTTCAAGGTAAACTATAATAGATTATTTTAAGCCTACATCAGGTATCTAGAGAAAGTCATAAAACTCTAGCTATTCTTCATCCCATAATTGAATTCATGAAGACAGTGTTATTTTTAAAGCACCAGCTACTCTTCATCCCATAATTGAATTCATGAAGACAATGTTATTTTTAAAGCACTTCACTTCACATTCATTTCTGCAGTTCTTTAGGTGGAATGAAAAATTGCTTCAAGACTATAAAATGGATCCAGTCATATAGTTCATGATGTTATTGTTTTGCGGTAGGTGAATACCATGTTTTTGCAGATAGAGGATCTACTTAAACAAACAAAAAGAACATGTAATTTTTGATAAAAATACCTCCTCCCGTTTAAAAGCCTTAGCACTAGGACAACAAGAATGATTCATGCAACTCTGGAGAGGGTAAAATGCTGTGCCTGCAGATTTAAAATTGAAACCAATGGATTTCAGAGATAGCAAGAATAAGAGAAGGTAAACCATTATTAGGTGGCGAAAAACGGATGTGTTGGAGTACAAACAAATTACAAGCTTGCGCTTTTTATGCTGGCTATGTTTGGCGCGGAGCTTTTTGGAGCATTTTGGGGCGATGAGCGGTGAGCAATGAGCTTTTTAATTTTTATTGTTCGTTTGGTAAAGGAGCGGTGAGCTTTGCTATTTTTTAGGAATGCTCATTTTTCCAATGCTTCTTTAAGAAGCTGTGAGCGGTGAGCTGTAGAGCTCACAGCTACTTTCTGCTCACAGCTCACTGCTACTTTTACCAAACACACCCTCTATATAACTGATAGTGGCCCAGTTTCTTTCAATAATGGCCCAGTTTCTATATCCAACTAGACTTTAGGAAGTTGTTGACACTCTAGTATAATTTGGGAGAGCTAGACTTAAATAATGGCCCAGTTTCTTTCAATAATGGCCCAGTTTCTATATCCAACTAGAAAAGAGCTAGACTTAAATAATGGCCCAGTTTCTTTCAATAAAGCAAATTTAGGAAGTTGTCGACACTCTAGTATAATTTGGGGGCCTTCTAAACCGTTTTTGACACTTGTCTCTAAGCAAGCGTTAATAAATTCACAAGTTTTTAATTATTTGAAATCACTTGAGAAAAACACCAATTTGACCCGTTCGAGATAAAATGGCCTGACCAAGAACAACCAAATTTCAAGTAAACTGGTTACAACTGACCACCTCTAACAGCAAGTTAGATCACCTTGGCAACAAATTGAATAGTCCTCCCCTAGAGCATCAAGAATTGGCCGCGTTATTTCCTCAACTTCTTTCTGCCAGTAACATATAAAGAGAAAGATATATACAATCATTGCAGACAGAACATAATATAAGTGCAAAGCATTCAGCAATCTCATTTTTAACCTTTCCAGCTTCTGGTAGATCATCTATGTGCAAAAAGTAATCCTCCACTGGAGATGCTACAACTAAATCACTGTTATATCCAAAAGGTTAGATTCATGAAAGCATACATCAAACTGGAGATAATGTGGTCCATAGAATGACATACTTACAGGTTATTTAGCTCAAACATGCCGATAATATGCCCGTATATTTCCAGGGAGAACACTTGAAAGGATTAAGGAATAGAATGTTGTGTTACGTATTAAAAGTAGAAATGGCAACCATTCAAGTAACAGAAAATTCACCATGTGTGTGTGATCATGGAGAAGAGAAAATGCATTAACAAGCATGTTTATGTTTTTATAGGAAATTGTAATATGTTTGATGGTTGCATAGATGTTCCTGTTCCTTAATCAAGAACGTCATGAAATATTAGAATAAGTATATGTCAGGAATAGGATACATGGCAAACATTCCTCATCCAATATGGCTGCCTTCAAGAGTTCCAGTGACTAGAAAATTCAAGCTAATGATTAGGGATTTAATAACAAAAGCAACACTAAAAAAATAGCACTATTAAAAACACATGTGATACCAAATTTGCAAACTACTGGTTATACTTGGGTTAGTGAATCGTCATAGCAACAGCTTCTATCTGAGGATAAGTATCAGATGCACACACGCATATTAACATTCGAATTTTATTGAGACTAGAAACGTTCACTTTTGACATATCTTCTATATGATCATCTGATAGGATACATAAGGGGGTTATTTGTGTTAGCTTATTTTGTTGGCTTACAAGCTTATTGGCTTATTTAGAGAAGTTAAGCTCATTGTAGTGTTTGGTTAAGCTTATGAGTTTATATAGGGGGCTTTTGATATGCTCTTTTTGTGTGGCTTATTTTGGAGGGCTCAAGCATATTTTATCTAATAAGCTTCTCTTTGGTTATTTTACCTTAAAAAATATTCCAGACATCAGCAAGAGATCATGAGTTATCATAAGCCATAAGTTCCTTATAGAAAACAGGTTTTAGCCCAAAATATAATCATGGCGAAACACCCACCTAAATGGTTAAAAATTTGAATAAATGACCTAATGCATTGCAAGGTCAAAGTGGTCAATATTAAAAATTATCCATTTCAAAACCTCAATTTCCCAAATCCAGGAGTATGTACATGCCTGATGAGAAATTATCATCAAGAGCTTTGGGAGTCCTCTACGATTACGGTTAGAAAAAGCAATGGCATTATCGAATAGGACTGACAATTAACTTTTGGATTAAGAAAACCAAAATTCTGTTTGAGCACATATGTAACAACCCTTCTTTAGTGCACTTTGTTCCATTGGAAGAAAGAAATTGTGTGAATGAACAGTTTTACTCTCTAAGACGCTTAATTTGTAATGACTATTTACAAAAAAAGCCATTATTTACCAACTTATAGCCGATAGCAGGACTATATGAACATTATTGATGAGTTGGTTTTGGTGATATTATTGCAGGAGTAATGTTGAATATACAGCGGAGGAGTGCTTATACTTGGTGCTAAAACGGCATGCGAATGGAGGCTAACTACATTCTTATAATATATATAATGCATAGGACTGACCTCAAAAGCCAGTTGTCTTATCTGCATTCTAAATGCGGCTTCATCAGAAGTATCAACATCATCGGGCAAAGATATGCAATCCCACCACCTATACACAACAAATATATGGCATAAGTTTTCATCCCAAGAACACCTTTCTTTGTGGAAGTAATGGAGTATGATACCATTTCAAGTGAGAACATTATGCTGATAAAAAAAATGCTAAGAAGCAAGGTATTTAATTTGAAAGCTATGTTGCAGATTCTTCTGTTTGCTTCTATTACATGAATGGAACACAAGGCTCACAAAGGACTAGAAAGTACCATATATCAAAAGTCATCACCAAAAAGTAGGACCATTAGATACTAACTGTGAAAAAAAATATAAATAAAAGAAACCTAAATGCATGGAAGTCTGATTAAGGAAAGAGTGATAGTATGTTTGTCATGAAGAAGAACTGAGATGTAATTAAAAGGCAAATACTAGGGCTTAAGCTGAAAAAGTTACATATACCTTTTCTTGTATCCCATTGATATAGGCTTCCAAGCCTTCAAAAGAAGAGAAAAATTATGGTTGCCTAAAACATCAGAAATGTTATTCTTCTTTTTCTCTTTACTAAATGCTGCTTTCAACTTCTTGTATTTTAAGATTGTAGAAGAAATCGCCTGAAAATAGAACCCGAAGAGATCTTGTTTATTAATCTCACACTGATAATCATCTCAATTAAGTTGACCTCTATAAGGAGCTTACCTTGGCAGCAAGAAGGAAAATGTCATTCGTCTCTGCAAAGGAAAGATGACAGGAGAATAATGAAAACTTAGAACTAAAGAGGCGAGGGGGCGGGGGATAGGGAGTGTATTTCTGCCTTACCATTGGCATGTTCTACAAATTTTAAGAGTGCCTTATGGCTTATCGACCCATCTCCAGTACAAAGTAGAGAATGGCATACATCCCAATCAGCCTGTGCACAAGATTTGCTGCCCATAATAGAAATGTGTCACAATAGTAATATTTAACACAATCCATGATGTAACACAAATAAAGGGTCAGTCTTAGGTCTAGGGGCAATGGGGTTATTTATTCAGATTATCTTCAATTCTATTTTTAGTTTGTAACTACATTTCTAAGAAACAAAAGTTTGTAATATATCATTGTTTTGAATACTAGGTTCTAAACTTCAGATATCGGACACTTCAGTGTCATATACCATCTAGAGTCAATCTATCATTTTGTGTTAGACAAAATTCACTGAAGGCTAGAAACAAGGAAACTATCGTTCTTCGTTAGCGTCGAGATTACCGGGAGGGGAGGGGGTTGTAAAGTACAGCTCGTTGGTTCAGGATCAAATATGTTGAGTCAAGTTGAGTTGACCCAAAACGGTTAGAAAATCCCATAGGGCGGCCTGAAGCCAGGTCAGGACCAAAAGTCTTATTTGGTAATAATATAAGCCAGCAAAGCCGGGTTTGGCACAATCCAGGTAAGGACCAAAACTCTGAAACGGTCCTGATAGTTTTGGTGATTCTTAAACCATTCAACCCTTTTGACCGTCTTCCATTTATAACTAAGTTTTTCAGTTTACCTGTTTGACCTGTTACCAATCAAATATAGACATGATTAACCCACAACAACAACAATACCGAATCCCGCCGGAGTGAGGTATGGGGGAGGTGAGATGTAGACGGTCACACCCCTACCCAAGGGTAAAGGGACTGCTTCCAGAAAGACCTCCAGCAAGTGTAGGTGCAACCAAAAAGATTTGATGGGTGGTGTGTGCGAGGATGGAAAAGAGAATGACATAAAAGAAAACATATAAAGCAAAAACATACAAGCGTGCAAAGCCAGAAACGCATACCGACATAGAAACAAGAGAACATGAAAGAATATATATGAAAAATATGGCACTAAGGGCACATAAAGATCATATTTCAAAAAGGCAACATATAAGACGATAGCCTTCTATACATTTTGATAATGTAAAATCAATGATTTAGTTTTGGGTACGTCCCCTATCACATGTTGGCCTACATGTAAATTGTCTACATTTACTGGGATTTAAGGTAAAAAGCAGTTGCATCGCTTACCCCCACACTTAGCACAATACAATAACCTTAAACATTGACTTTGTAAGACTGAATAAAATCCAAGAAGGCGTCAAAGCAATAGATGAATCGATGATGGATACCTAATCAAGACTTTAAAAAAGAACAAACTCAATATACCATAAAACGCTATAAGGATACACACCTACAGTAGTAAACTTCTTTACATCCACCAGGACAATTGATAACCGAAGGCAACGGGAACTCATTTGAGTATGGCAATGCTAATTTCTCATGCATTAAAGATTCTACTGTCTCGGTAGGAAGCTGAAATTTATTTCTAGAACTTGTAGAAGAGCACTTTTGAGACTCTACATGATCATCCATGTCAGAACCATCCGAGGAGACCATACCAGAACAATCTGTTTCACTGCCTAAACCCTGCAGATAGAGCTTCCTACCAATTTGAAGTTCAATTGAACCAATAAAACGAAAGCAGCAACTACATACAAGACAATCAACCTGCAGTGAGAAAAGATTAGTAACACGAAAAAAGTATACAAAAGCTATGAATTGTTGGAGTAAAAAAACAGTAAGCATAAAAGCGATATCGAAATTAAAGCACCTTATTTGAGGAATGCTGCACACCAACAAGCATTTGGTCCTTCAAAACAAGGTCCCCTTCTTCAAAATCCATTTCAGCATAAACACCTGTATGTTTTAAGTTTAACATGTAATGCTTTATTTCATTTGATTTATTAACAAGACAATGCATCAAAGGGTGGTTCCAATAGTATTGCGAGCGTGAAAGAAAGCGCTAGCAATAATTTGACATTAAAAGACAATAGTATATTGGTAGAAAGTAGTGCGTTTATTTTATGCCAACTATTTTACTTTTGAACACGAGAGTCAGGTAATTCTTATTTCTTGACATATGAAATCTTAAAGCTTTTCCAGCATCACTATGAGGCAGGAAAAAGGGTCATGTGGAAAGCATCAACTTAGTAGAAAGAGTAAAAAAGTTATTTGATGGTTTTTAGAGGATACCGCAAATGCATATGCATATGACATATTTAAGGCAATAAGTTATAGAAGAAACAGGTGGTGTGCAAGGTAACCTTTTCCATAAAGATTGGTGGGTTTGACTTGAATCCCATTACAATGTTTATTAATTGTAATAAGCTCATTGAAGTACTCCTGATGAACAACAACACAAATTAATAACAGCAACAAGAAGTTGGCAATTAGTAACAAATATATGCAGTGGTAAGACCTGAATTTGAACATGTGAAGGTGGTTCGAGGAGAAGGGATATTTGGTCGGAAAACAGAGAATCAATATCCATTAATTCTCGACTATTTATGGCGGCGGCGGCGGCTGCTGCTGCTGCTTTTACTAAACTCGATACAAACTTTTTTTCTTTCACTTTATTGGTTTAAGATTATTTTGGCCGCTCATTAGTGAACTTTTGAAGGCTTGTAAGCTTTTTTTTAAGCTTATCAACTTTGAGCTAATCGTTTATTTAAGGCTCCCTTTGGTTTGTAGGTAGCAAATCCAAAAGAAAGTAACTAAGGATGCGTTTGGTTTGTCCTTATCAATCACAATGGGTATGGGTATTGATATAGAATAGAATGATAGTTGATGGTATGAAGAAACCACCCATGCACATCATATATGAGGAAACCTTCATATATGGGTATCCTCATTCCATTGTGGTGGGCCCCATAACCAACCAAACAACATCAATGACTTTCAAAGTCATAGCCCCATACCCATACACCCCAACCAAACGGACCCTAAATAATAAAAGGGCTAAAAAGTGTTCTCATCTGTTATATCACTAAAAAAATCAATAAGTGACTTTTAGTAAAAATGTGAAAAAGCAAATTTCATTTGGTTTTCATTTCCCGTATTTCTCATGCATTTCTCTCCTCTCTACACACTCTCTCTCTAGAAACAATCACCTCCATCTTCGTTAACAAAAATTCAAACACTACCACCGGCACAAACCATAATCCCACGACCAAAACCACTCTGACCCGACGCCCACCAGAGCTACCACGCGTCATCACACGCCGTGACTTTGTATAGGGTTTTTCGGCTTCTTGGGATTTCCGGTGACTTTCCGGCTACCTGGAACTACACCTTCGGCGAGTGGAGGTTCCTCTCACATTCCCGAGTCAGGTCCAAGTAGTCTCGCCGCTTAATATTTTGTTTTATCTTAGCTTTATATTAAGTAATTAGGTTTACACACTTTTACAAAGCCAAAGAATTAGAAATTTGTTTCTTAATCTGCTCGAACTTGATAATTTTGGCACGTGAGGTAAGATAGAGTTATGGATGGCCACTTTAAAAAGTTTGCCAAATTGCTTAAGAAATTTTATTTGGTATTGGTCTCGCTTATCAAGGTGTCTTCATTATTTTTTTGGCAAAGACAATATAATTGACATTAATACTTCAATTGTGTCTTAAATATACATTGGATAGAAAGATCTCAAATGGTGGCTCAACAAGCTTAGTCGAAAATAACATGAACATTGAAATCTAATAGTGGCCGATTGTCTTGGCATTGGCTTCTTGCTGTACGACAAGTTGTTATTTAGAGATGATGTACTTAGAGGTGATGATGATGCAATCACATTATTGGTTTAAAGATGAGGTTGATGATGATGTATTTTTTGATAGTTCATTAGTAAAAAAAGTTGGTTCATCAATAAAAAGATTTGGTAATCTTTGTTCTTTCATGTTTGGCTAAGATTGAAATCTGAAACTGGATCAAATTTTGTTTTATTAGTTATATCACATTGTTCATCAGATTATCGATTTTCTTTAATATTATTCATCAGTTACATCATAATCTTCGTCAGTTAAATCATGTTGTTCATTAGTTAGATCATGTTGTTCGTCATATTTTTGATAATGTTAAGCAATTTTCTAAAAAAGAAAAAGAAAACATAATGTTCATCAGCTTAACAATTTTTTATTGATAATATTCATCAGTTTTCTAAAAAAAATCATAATGGTTTATCATTTTTTCAAAAAAAATCACGTTGTTCATCAATTTTCTAAAAAAATTTAAAAAAACTATTCATCATTTTATAAAAAAAAAATTGTTCATGAATTCAACATATTTCTAAAAAAAATCATAATTTTAATCAGTTTTCTAAAAAAAACATAATATTCATCAGTTTTTCAAAAAAATCTTCATTAGTTATCTAAAAAAAATCACGTTTTCATCAATATATCAGTTCTTTTCAAAATAATAATAATAATAATAATAATAATAATAATAATAATAATAATAATAATAATAATAATAATAATAATAATAATAATAATAATAATAATAATAATGTTCGTCAGTTTCTAAAAAAAATAAAATGTTTATCAGTTCATCAGTTTTCTAAAAAAAACCATAATTTTCACCAGTTCATCAGTTTTCTAAAAAAAATCATAATGTTCATGAGTTTTCTAAAAAAATCATCCACATCTCAGGGTCAGGCGCCGATGAGCAATTATCAGGGGCGCGCTCTACCCACTGAGCTAATAGCCTGTCATGCGCTCCCCCTAGGGGCCCACTATGCCAAAAGCGAGAGAAACCCATCCATCTCTTTACTTTTTTCGCCCCCATATACGACTTCACTCCAGTCACTAGCCATGCCTTCGGCATCCCTCTCCCTGCGGTTAAGGTAATGACTTCGGGCATGGCCAACTCCTATATGTCAGGCGGTGTGTACAAGGCCCGAGAACGGATTCACCGCCGTAAGGATGACCGTGCAATTTGCACTTGAATTAAGTAATTGCATAAAAAGAAGTGTTGTGCACATAAAATAATGCATTAATGCTTCGGAATTTATGGAAGTTTAGTCTTGATTAGGCTAGAAAAAGGGGAATCCCGAGTCTGCTAGAGTGTTGATCTAGCTGCTCTCTTAACATTTAGGCTAAGTTTTTACGAGTTGTGCAAATGAAAATGCTAAGCGTGGAGTAGTTGGTTCTCTTTAGAGCTTATATAAGTAATCTATGGCTTTTTCTCCCAGAAGATAACTAATCGGACTAAATACGTGCTCTTTTCAAACTTTTGAACATTTAAATAGTCTTGTTACAATAAGAAGTTTTTAAGCAAAATTGATTTAGAGTCCGAGTTTAACTTTTTATTTAAATTTTCGGGAAAGCATACTTTCTTAAAATCGAAATAATATTGCAAAATGAAATTAAGTAATGTTGCTTGAATGTTGCAAAATGAAATGAGTAAAATTGCAAATTTGAAGTCAAAAGTAAAATGAAAAAAAAAAGTGAAAAGAAATTGAGAAAAATAAAATGAAGAATATGTGTTGCTTGAACAAAATGTTTATGTTGCTTATGAATAAATGTGCGAAACTTGCTTTTTCTCAAATTTAAATCGGAAGTTGAACTAGTATTCGTCAAAGGTGTCTAAAAGTTTGACGGTAATTTGAAAATTCTTGACTTCATTGATCCCGAAAGCTCTGATACTATTCTCAAGGGTGAAAACCTAGCCTCCTTAAAGGACAAGCTGGGAAGAAAGTCGCTACATGGAGTGATCTCACCTTTGAATCTTTAATCTTTAAATAATCGTCGGTCGCTATCCATTTAAGTTCAGTATTAACTTAGAGGTAGCCTCGTAAATCTTTGGAATCGAATTTTCGCTGATTCCGGTACTATTCTCCGTGAGGTGTCAAAAGCCCGGTACCTAAAACCAACTGGTTTGGGATGTGCCGAGAAGAAAGCCGCAACATGGAAAAGGCCCTTTCGATCCTTAGATTTCGTGGTTTTCGGTGAATTAATATTTGACTTAAATAGATAACAACCATAACAAATGTCGATTTCAATGGTCAAACTTTTGAAAATGAGCACACTCACTTAAATTCTACAAAATGCGGGAGTGAAAGTTAAGTCTCGACTTACATAGATTATTAATATAAGTAGTGTTGGCATTTTACAAGAACTTTTGCACAATAAGTTTTAACTTGGTTTGAGAGTATAAAGAAAAGGATGACGATTACAATTCCTCAGAGACACCCATTTTGTGTGAATCCCGTTCCATGATGCCATGTTTTGAAAATCAAGCATGTTATTTATTTTTGTCTTGTCTAAATTTCTCGCATTGAATATTTGGAAAACTAGAAGGGGGGGTTGAATAGTTTTACCGATTAAAACTTCGTTTTAAAATATTTAGATCGTCTTATGCCAATCTATTTAAATGTGTATGTTGGATGTTGATAGATAGATATGTAAATATGTAATGCAAAGGTAAAGAGTAAGAAACACAAAACCACGACATGAGTTTTTATAGTGGTTCGGCTACAAGGACACCTTCCTTGCCTTATTCCACTCCCCGAGTCACCTACTCGAGAGTTCGTAATCACTACACGACACAAAACTCCTTATGGCGGAGAAGCCTTCACAACGTTGCCTACTCTTTTTCTGGTACAAGGCTAGACACCGGGTTCTTCCACGAGGTAGAACCAAACCTATCACAACGTCGCCTACACTTTATCTGGTACAAGACTAGATACTGAGTTCCATTATAAAGGAGGAACTACTACTCAACACAACACAACATCTATCCCAAAGGAGACCCACTCCTTATTACAACATCATCAAGGATATCAATATTCTTGGACACAACCTATCTCTATTTGTACATCGATGCACCATATCGATTGTACACCCTTGGCATCTTTCACTAATGCCTTTGACATGATCTTTTGGAACCTTTCACAAATGCCTTCGACTTGACCCTTTTGGCATCCTTCACTAATGTCTTTGACACGGACGTTCGGCACCTTTCACTAATGCCTTCGTCTTGACCCTTTTGGCATCCTTCACTAATGCCTTAGACACAACACTTCTAGAGAGGAAGAAAGAACTATCAACAAGAGAATTTCAGTAGTCTTGATGATGACGATGCATGGCAACTCATGGACTTAAGCTTGCTCGACTTCAAGAGGTGGTGATCTCGCCTTTAAAAGGAACCTAAAGAATCACACAAAGATAAACACAAACTGCATAGAAAGATCCCTTGGATATGAGGTTAGAGAGTTTACAATACTAAGAGAAAATGTGTGTGAAAGGGGTCAGTTACAATGAAGAAATGGCTCACTATTTATAGACAAAATATGCTACTGTTCCACGAATCCCACGAATTTCTTGCTTGAGAGATCCATCTAGTGTAATACTAGGGATCCGTGAGACGCTCCTCATTACCCATGGGTTATGGGTTATGGGTCATGGGTCATGGGTCCTAGACTTTGGACCATGGGTATCCAAGTAGATACAATGTATCTAGAAAATGCAATGCATCTAGTCAATGGGTTATGGGTTAGCTCCATGGGTCATGGATAATACCCATCATGACTTATGCATGATGTCATGCAATGGGTCATGGGTTATGGATTTTGGGTTTTACCCAACTACATTCAATGTATTAAGTTAATGGGTTTAAATACTTAAACTTCTACCGATTATAATACATACTAAGTATGTATATATCTACCCAGTATGTAAACACAAGTTGTTGTACATATGCTTTCCTAAATCATGAAAGCACTATTACTTGTTTAGTGTTTTATATGAAAACGTAAGTGTGTTAGTAAACTATTGGCTCAAACCATTTACGTATTTTATTTGTTTCGTTAAAATGGTTTTACGTTTGTTATCGACAAAATATTAGAAGATCGTAAAATACAAATAAATGTTTTTACGGCTTATTTGTATTAACAATCTCCCCCTTTTTGTTGATGACAAAACAAAAGATCATTTTAAGGAAAAACTAAAATTCATAAAAGTTTGAATTGGAGTTTTTACTCTCTTCTCCCCCTTTTTGTCGAAACAAAAAGAGCGTCGAAAAGAAACTAACACATTTGTTTTAAGAAAAACATGTGAAAAGAAAAAAAATATATGAAAAATAGAGAGTAAGAGAAGAGAAGTATTCTCGTCTTAGCTCCCCCTTGATGAGTCCATCCCTTTGTGAGGGCGTCAAGTAAGTAGAAATAGTAAGCTAGTGCATTGCAATTATGTTTGCACATGGTTTCATCCTTTTTGACGAGCATGCTCCCCCTTGATGATTGCACCTTTGCAAGGAGGACATCAAGTAATGTAGCCTAACTTGAAAGTCTTGCAAATGATTTTGCAATGTTTTGCTTTGACACGAGACTCCCCCTAGCTAAGGGTGTCAAAGTCTTCATGTGTATATTGAAAATTGTTTTTTTATCCATATTATGTTGTTTGATGATTCGGGTGGTCTTGGATGATGGAAATACATGTTAGCCATTAGAGAGATAAAGAGTAGAGAGGGTGTTCTTGAGAGAGAAAGTAAAAACAAAAAGAAATGTTAGATTGAATGAGAAGCACCACCCCTTCCAAGGATGGAAGGGGTATTTACAGTTACAACCTAAACGTCCTCCTGTCGGACTATGGATCAGGCATACAGTGGGTAAAGACCCGTCCGTCCTCCACGGTGTTGCACTAAACTAACTAACTAATCTAATAACCTACTAAATAACGTAAATAACGATATGTCTACGAGCTAACATATGCTAGACTATAATTGGGGTGGCCGACACTTCCTTATGGAATTTCCAATTCCTAACAATCTCCCCCTAAGGGAGGTCACCCCATGATTTACATTTTGAATCCTAGAATTCTATTTTGTCTTCAGTTCTGAGCTGGTAGACTTCAATTCTTCAATTTCCGCATTCTTTGTGCTTGAGCAGTGATTCTTCAAAGTCCGACTGCTTTGTACTTTTAGTGGAGGTCTTTGAACTGATCCACATCTTGATGATCTTCGAGCTTTCTTTGAGATCATCAGCCATAGTAAATGTGATGTTGTGACTTTTGGACCGACATGCTCACACTTTCTGGATCATGACATCTTTTCATCAGAGTAGCGGAAGCATCTTTGTTGTATGTCTTTGATGGTCCTGATTTTCTTCAATTAAGTGTGAATGCTGTGAGCATGCGGTTGTGAATTGACTTCTCAATATCGATCAGCTGCAACCGTCCAATGTTCCTGCAAACAATAGTTAGCACTAAAACACACGAAAGTGTATTTGTTCACTTTCGTTGAATATAGTTGCAAGAACCACGGTTCCCCGTTGATCAGTATAAATACTGCCTGTGATCAGGTAGAATTCCGAAGAATCTCCTTGACAGGGTTTCGCAGCTTGATCTAGCCGTTCTCAAACCGGAGCGTCCCAAAGTAGACAACACGAAGTGAGTGAACCAGCGAATTGAGATTCACTAATTTATGAAAAATTAATTTGAAAACAATCGCGTATTGCTTGAAGAAAGAGTTTTGCAATACGACGAAGGTTTTATAAGAAAGATCAATTTTTAATCAGAAATACTTTTTTGTGTTTGAAAACATGAATACACATTCGATGTGCTAGAGAAAAGAAGATTTGCACATCGAACGGTTTTTCCAAAAGTATTCGTCAAATCATTTCCTGGACCAAGGTTGATTCAAGATTGAATCGCCCCATTGTTTCTATCCAATTGTCACAAGCTTGATCTTTAGAAAAGATCTCACATGTCACCCACCAAGAGCTTGTTTGATGTTTGTTCTAGAAGGATTTCCATCTTCATCGTGAATACTTTACATATCACTCGGATGTTCTGACAATACCACAAGGATATGCGTAGGACTCTTAAAATATATTCTTACTTTCCACATTGTGTGAAACAACAAGTCTTCATTAATTTTGTGTCCTAATGAGATTTCTTGTGGATGATCTCTTGGCTCTAGACTCAATAGTGCACATTTGGTTTCCTATGCCGGAGACTAGGGAGAGGGTCTCCTTCTTCAATATCAACAATCTCTTAGAGAAAGTCGATAGATTATGTAGGTTCCCCGTGAGAATGAAACAAGTCCTTTTAAGAGGAACTTGAGTAGCTTGGGAAGTTTAGTGCAGTGCGTCACTGGGTCCATGATGTCTTGTCTTCAATACCAGTGTTATCTTAGTAACTTTCCAGTAGCATATGAATTGAACCCGGTTTCTGCCCTAAGGTTGAATTATTGGAAGGCTATTTCTTTTCACCCTTTTCTCATTTCATTTCTTTTTCATTCTTCAACCCCTTCAGTGCTTACCAAGACTTCATTACTAGAACCTTGTTGGGTTTATTCCAGTTCTAGCTCTATCTCAGTCCGCACTCTTCCCATTTCTCACTTTTCTCCTTTTTTTTTTCAATATACCTAAGGACTTCTACACTATCTAGTGGATTGTCCCTGGGTAGATCCTTTTGGCTCTGGTGGGATCGTGGGAACGAATACCTAACCTAACCATCCTTATAACACCATGCATAAAGTAAATTGGTCTGTCTTTTGGTATTGTTCTTTCCTTCTTGAAACTAATTGAAAAATCATTTGGAAAATCAATCAAGGTACTTGTGATATAAAATCAAAGCATTTTGTACGTTAATTGTTTTTTTATCATTTTGAAATGCTCCCCCTCAACATGTGCTCTATGATTTTGAAATTGTTTCGCACATGGAGGCAAGAGTTCTTTGAAATATATTCTTGATCACAATTTCCATAGAAAAAGCCTTATGATTTTCTTGGTAAATTCTCCCCCTCAAAATGTGCGTTGGTTATTTGAAATCATTTAACACATAGAGGAAGGAGGTTTTTGAAGTACTTCCACGATCACACATGCCATATAGAAAATCATTTAGAAAATCAATCAAGGTACTTATGTTAAAACATAGAAGCTTTTGTACCTTGATAGTTTATTTTCTTTTGAAATGCTCTCCCTCAATATGTGCTTCGAGATTCGAAAGCGTTTAGCACATATGGGAGAGCATCCTGCATTTTTGAATCAAATCGTTCATCATTTATCAGATTTCATAATTAAATCACAAATTCTCCCCCGATCAAAAATATCAAACCCTTTGAGATTTTAGATCTCAAGTGATTTAATTAGGTTTAGAAAACATGGGAGAAAATGTGGCATGGTTTAAATGCTCTTCTGGTTTTTGGATAAATGCTCCCCCTCAACATGTGCATCGTGTATTTGAAATCGTTTGGCACATGGAGGCAGGAGTGCCTTTAAAGGACTAAAACAAACATCATTTAATCAGATAAGAGATTTAAATCACGATCTCTCCCCCGATCAAAAATTTTAAATCTTTTGGGATTTGTGATCCCAATTGATTTAAATATTTTAGAAAATTTTAGAGAAAGACGTGGCTTGATTTAATTTTGAAATTAACTGATAAGGACAAATTTTAGACATTAAAGATTGTTAGTGTCTGGTATGATAATTTTTAAGAGATCTTTAGGTAAAAGAAACAATTTCACAATCAAACAAAAACAGAAAAAATTTCATTTTGAAAGATCATTGATTTTTAAAGAAAATCATACCATGACATAACATTAAATCTTTAGATGACCACTTTATTACGTACAAACGGACTTTTTGATGAAATATCGTTTGAAAATATTTAAGATTGAAATCACTCTCCCCCTCAATTGATGACCGTAGTCGTTGATTGAGTGACTTATATTTTAACAAAATGAAGTCCGGTTGATTTCAAAAATTAAGTCCGATTAATTTTCAAACAAATATTTTTCCAATTTCAAAACAATATTTTTAAAATTGTTGAAAAATGGTACCATCCAAAACAATATTTCAAAACAAATATTTTTCCAAGTTGATTCTGTTGTTGCTGAGAGGATGAAAGAAAACCATCTGTAGATGCAGTGAGACCTCTGACGTTGCATCTATCATGGTAACTCTCCATAGAGATCCAATTAAGTTCCGTTTCTTCTTTTTGTTGACCCAAGATATAGTTACCTTTTCCTTTCGGCATCCAATCATCTTAAATTGTGGGATCCGGATTGGAAACAATCTTATAAACCATCTTATCTGCATATGTTAGTCAACACAAACAGATATATGGTGGTCGACAACACCCAAACAACAATCAACTAATAAAAGTCAATTCAACATATAAAATCAGATCATACCAGTCATGGGAATAATCTGTTTATCAAACTATAATCATCTAATTCTAACAATCATATCCTATGCTCCTAGTCCTTCAACTTAGGCAAACATCCTTTTCTATTAAGTATGTAGGATAATTATATAAGCCCGTTAGATGAGATAAATTTGAAAACATTCTCCCCCTCAGTCAATGACTAGTTTTTTTTAAAAAAACGCTGAAGTCATTGATTGAGTTTGAAAATTTATGAAAACTCTGATACTGATTGATTTTCAAGCAACTCATTTACCACCATTTTTTGAAACAAATATTTTTCTGAAGAATTTTAGAAAGAAAAACATTTGAGTAGGAACAGTAGTCCTTTTGACGACATGATTTTCTCATTATGTTTTAGGATAAGTGCTCGATATATTTGAAAATTGGTTTAGCGCAGCACTTTCCTTCTTTTGAAGAGCGGGTTGTTATCTAAAATAATAGCAAACCATGGTTTAAGCACGGGTTACAGTCTGAAATAACTGCAAGCCATATTTTGAGACATGTTTTGGAAAAATATTTACACCTCCTGCTCGAACTTTATCTATGGTCCCATGCCATTATTGAATGACATTTCTAAGACCGTAGATGTTATCGATACCAGAAGACATGCATTGAGAAAACATATTTTTGGTATTTTTCAAATTTTCTAATTTTTATGGATTTTTGTTGGTTTTATATTTTTGTATTTTCTTTTTGTTGGTTTTATATTTTTGTATTTTGCTTTTAGATAAATATTTACAGATAGTTTAAGAAGATGATGATATGAGTACCGAGATAAGGATATCGAACAACCCCGTTGAAGAAGATAGAAATCGTCATCTCTTAAACTTTCACCACCAAAGCTTCCGAGGCTCTTGTATAGTAGAAAGAAATTGAACCATCTGAAAGTGAGACTTTGGTAGCTTCCCCCAAAACCGAAAATCATCATGCTGAGCAGATTCTAAGCTCTCTTTCAAGCTTGCCTTAGCCAGGTGCAAAAGGAAGCACACTATATCATCGATTTTGCTGCTCCTTTTAAGAATGATCACCGTGATTCTTCGTTCGGGGTTATATCATCAAGATAGAATAGCAACGTATCATCCCACACTTGAATAGAATCTTCTCGTATTTCTTTTCCACTGAAGTCTGAAGTGATGCATACCAAAAGGTGTCAAGAGACCTTTTCCTCCCAAGTAGTTGAATTAATGTAGTTAGTCTCATTGTATAAAGCTCACGAACTCGAATACACATATACCCATTCAAAGAATAACTGATAACACCTCCACAATGTACACATTTATCTTTCCTGATGATGATTGTGTATGAAGCTCAAGAACCCGAAGTACCCAAATATCCTTTCTATAGAGAATAACCGATAATATTGAAGTAGCAGGCTGAATCACTGATTATCATTATTACAAGGCCCAATTGATTCAACAATTGGATTATTGAATCAATTGGGCCTTGTAATAATTGTTATAATTTAGTTGAGAAATGAAAAGGTATCAATTGTACTTTATCTGCTGGGTTACGGGCGGTCATTTTTGAAACATTTCCGGTCGTTTTGGATAACAGCGGGGCTCGAGAATTGATGTGTATTCTGCGGATGTCAACTCCGGAATAAGTGATTATCACTGAATCACTGATTAAGCTCTCAAGTGAAACAGCTGAGCGTCCCCAATGTACACAATCTATCTCCCCTGATGATTGCGATATCATTGAAATCATCACACACTTGTGTACCTCTTTTATCACGAGAAACTAACTCTTCCACATCTTCCCCCACATAGTTGGAATAAGAACACTAAACGCCATGAGTCAAACCTTGAGTTTCTCTGCGGTAATGACATTTGTTTTCCCGGGATATCTTCAATAACTTAGAAGTATTAAGTTTATCAAGTTTACTCGCGTTTAGATGTATGTCTCCTTCCCCCTTGCTGGTTTTGACACTTCAGAATCAGCAACGCATTATAAGCTCATATACTAGAAACCTTGTGAGAAGAATACCATTAGCTCAAATGTATCTGTGAGAATTAACTTTGCTGAAGAATTATGTGAGCAAATCTAATTAGGGATTAAATCAGACATTTCACTCTCCCCCAATTAGTACTCTCCCCTAAACTGACAATCTTTATGATGAATGCTCGGAATAAGAAGAAGTATTTAGATCGCTAAATGCAACTCGTCTTTAGTCTTCTAACATGCAACATAAAATATAAAACAGACTGTAGACTCGACCTTCTTCAAGATTGTCCGTTTGGGGAACATAGTGTTAACATCTTCATCTCACCAAATGTATTCCAATCGACTTATTGCAAATCGCATTAACTAAAATCCCTCCCAAACAAAAAGAACAGAAAGATGTTCATCAATGAGTTTAACAATCAGCCAGCAACGAACACATGAAATGGTAATCACCAAACTAACAAGTTGGAACACTGATAATCTTTAATTTGCTGCCCGAGATAGTTGAAGGTGGATAAGGTAGAAGATCTTTGACACAAATCAACCCATCTTTCTCCCCTGATCAGAATCAACCCATCTTTGACACAAATCACTTCATAAGTCATTAAGCCCGATCAGGTAAACTTGTTGTGAGTCTTTGGTGTACACATTCTCTTTTGGTGTATACATTAACTGGAAGTACTTGTCGTTAAACTCATCAATCCGTGAGAAGATGTCAACCAATGGCTCTTAGAAGAAACTCCATGTGAAGATGACCCGATAAGAAGAAGCTCGGTTCTTACATGAGTTTGGATCCATTTGACCATTTATTCTCAGATATCAATCAACCATGCAGTAAATTCACACTTCTTCTCCCCCTCAAGAATTGCAGACGGAGTTGCCATTCTTGATTGAATAAGTGAAATCATCCAAATGTATTCTATTCACACTTCTCCCCCACAAAATTTGCATATGATGTTGTAAGATATAGGATTTCACAAACACACTAAACCATAATCACATGAGGCGTACAAGATGTTTAGAGAGAGAAAGTTCTAGAGAGAGAAAGGGAAGAGAGTTGGGAACTATGTGAAACAAAGAAAAATGGTATTGAAGCTCCAACCCTCTACCTTGGGAGGTAGAGGGTATTTATAGTGTCTTATAAATAAACGCCACCTACAGGCTGTGGATCAGGCATACATTGGGTAAAGACCCGTCCGTCCTCCACGGTGTTACTTAACAAACTACTAAATAGCATAATTTGACTACGACTATGAGCTTTCTAACGAATACAAATACTTGAGGTGACCGACACTTTAATGACTGAATTTTCTAATTCCTAACAATCTCCTCCTAAGGGAGGTCACCTCAATTTACAATGAATACAAACAGATATTACGTTAGATTGTTCTAGGATTCTTGATTAAGTTCTTTGCTCAGTAGCTCGTAGTCTTTGATTCTTCATGTTCCGCATGTTTAGATAATTTAAGTGGAGGTCTTTAACTGATCCACGTGATGATGAGTTTTGAGCCAGCATTGAGATCATCAGCTAACATAAATCTCTGACTCTTCCATTGTGGTGTTGGTATTATGTGATGTTGTGACATTTGGACCGACATGCTCACATTCTGGATCATGATATATTCTCATCAGAGTAGCGGAAGCTTTCATTGATTCATGATATTGGCAACAGCGTAGCAGAAGCATGGAGTGAAAATATCAGAGTCGTTGATGCACTTATCATGATTTCTTAAGAGATGAATGTGTAGTGTGAGCATGCGGCTATGGATTGACCGCTTCATTCTGATCAGCTGCAAATGTCGGGCGTACCTGCATACAACAGTTAGCAATAAAGTGCACGAAAGTGTCTTTGATCACTTTCATTGAATTGAGGTACACGGCCCACGGTTCCCCGTTGATCAGTACAAGTACTGCCTGTGATCAGATATAATTCCGAAGAATTTCCTTGACAGGGTTTAGCAGCTGCTCTAGATGTTCTCAAACCGGAACGTCTCAAAGAAGACAACACGGAGTGAGTGAACCAGCGAATTGAGATTCACTGATTGATGAAAAGAGATTTGAAAAACAATCGTGTACCGCTCAATAGAAATTGTTTTTGCAATACAACGAAGGTTTTAATGAAAATCAATTATCAATCATAAACACCTTTTATTTTGAAATATTAGTACACAGTCGATGTGCTAAGGAAAAGAGTTTTTAAGCACAACGACCGGTTTTTCAAAGGTATCTGTCAATCCATAACCTGAACCAGGATTGATTCATAATTATGAATCGCCCCATTGTTTCTGTTCAGTTGTCACATGGTTGATCTATTGGATAGATCTCACATGCCACCAACCAGGAGCTTGTTTGATGTTGGCTCCAGAAGGCTTTCCATCTTCATTGTGAATATGTTTGCATATCACTCAGATGTTCTGGCAATACCACAAGGATAATGCGTAGGACTCTAAAAGTATATTATCTCTTTCCACATTGTGTGAAACAGAGAGTCTTCATAGATTGTGTGTCATAATAAGATATTGTGGATGATCTCTTGGCTCTAGACTCAATTGTGCACATTTGGTTCCTATGCCGGAGACTAGGGAGAGGGTCTCCTTCTTCAATATCAACAATCTCTAAGAGAAAGTCGATAGATTATGTCGGTTCCTCGTGAGAATGAAACAAGTCCTTTTAAGAGGAACTTGAGTAGCTTGGGAAGTTTTAGTGCAGTGCGTCACTGGGTCCATGACGTCTTGTCTTCAATACCGGCGTTACCTTAGTAACCACCAGTAGCATATGCATTGAACCCGGTTTCTGCCCTAAGGTTGAATTATTGGAGGGCTATTTCTTTTCACCCTTTTCACATTCATTTCTTTTTCATTCTTCAACCCCTTCAGTACTTACCGAGACTTCATAACTAGAATCTTGTTGGGTTTTTTCCAGTTCTAGCTCTATCTCAGTCGGCACTCTTCCCATATCTCACTTTTCTCCTTTTTTCATCATACCTAAGGATTCTACACTATCTAGTGGATTGTCCCTGGGTAGATCCCTCCGGCTCTGGCGAGATCGTGGGAACGAATACCTAACCTAACCATCCTTATATCACCATACATAAAGTAAATTTGGTCGGTCTTTTGGTATTGTTCATCAGCCATTGGAACCAATTGAAAACCATTTGAAAATCAATCCAGATACTTGTGATATATTATCAAAGCATTTTGTACCTGAATCGTTTTTGATATTTTAGAAACAACTCCCCCTCAACATGTGCATCATAATTTTAAATGGTTTTGGCACATGGAGGCAAGAGGACTTGAAAATCTCAGATTAAAAGAACGAAAGATTCGATTCTTTGATCAACAATTTCTAAAAGATATCAACATCACTTTCCCGATCAAAAGTAGTAGTTTTCATGCTTTGTTAAGAATGTTTTAGGAAAGGATGTGGTTTTCAAAAAATTCTGCTCCCCCTCAATATGTGCATCGAGATTTGAAAGAGTTTTTGCACATATTAGAGAAAACCTGCACTTTGGAACAAGTTAATCATGTTTCAATCCTTTTTGGTTTAAAATAGATGCTCCCCCTCAATATGTGCGTAGGAAAATTTGAAATCGTTTGGCACATGAATGGAGGAGAGTTTGCTAAACACTTATAAAACCAATTATCAAGTTATCTGTTTAAATCCAATTTAAATCACAAATTCTCCCCCGATCACACTTTTCAAATCCTTTGAGAGTTGTGATCTCTATTGATTTAAATTAAATTTTGAGAGCTTTTTGAGGAGAATAGTGACTTGCTTTTGAAAAAAAACATTTTTAACTGATAAGGATCAGATTTTCAGACTTTAAACTCCATTGTTTAAACATGCAAGAGTGTCTTTTGAAAACATAACATTAGCAAAGGTTTTGAATCAGCTGTATAAAACATTGTTCTTTTTGATTTTCCAACAATAAACCTTGCTCATTTACGTGCCAATTGTTTGAAAAATAACCTTTTTAATTCGATTGAAATCATTCTCCCCCTCAATCAATGACACAGGTTGTTGATTGAAAGATTTTGACAGATGATAAGCTCAGATGATTTTCAAAAATGATAGAGTACAAGGTATTTTCAAAGCAATTTTTGTTTTCATTAGATGACAAATATTTTTCAGAAGAATCGTTAGACGGAAAAATATTTGGAAAGAGAAACATTTGTCTTTTTGATGACAAACATTTGTTTTAAAAATCAGAGCATGAGATTTGAAAAATAAGATAAAGCATTGCTCTGTTCTTTACTTTTTAAATCGGGTTACTGCCTGAAATGACAATAAACCACCATTTTTCTCCGGCTTTTTTTTTTTTTTTTTTTTTTTTTTTTTTTTTTTTTTTTTTTTTAAAGCAAAATTATGTACATTTGAAGAACACTTAAAGACCCGTGACATTCTTTGAATGTCAACACAAAATCCGTAGATGATATCGAATAAGGAAAAACATGACAAAATAACAATTTTTTTTTTTTGGGGAATTTTTCAAGATTTTCTAATTTTTATGGATTTTTAAAATTTTTATATTTTTATATTTTCTTTTGTGGGTTTTGAAATTTTGTATTTTGCTTTTTGAATAAATATATACAAGAGATAGATGGATAAAGACCTTTACTCCTCGTCTTCCTCTTGAAGACGCTTGAGTGTTTCCGGTTGTAGACTCTTTAGACCAAGACGTGGAAGGATAAACTCAAAACGTTCTCTAGGAAGAGCTTTGGTGAAGATGTCTGCTAATTGGTATTCAGTCCTTACAAAATAGAGTTCCACCACACCTTTTTCCACTTGTTCCCGAATGAAATGATGTCGAATGTCGATGTGCTAGGCTCTTGAATGTTAAACGTTGTTGCAAGAGAGAGCAATGGCACTTTTGTTATCACAATACAGAGGGATTTTGTTGAATTCAAAGCCATAGTCAGTTAATTGGGATCTCATCCATAGGATTTGAGCACAACAAGATGACATGGCTATGTATTCAGCCTCTGTAGAGGATATAGAAGTACTCATTTGTTTCTTTGAAGACCAGCTCACAAGCTTATCACCCAAAAACTGAGCACCTCCAGACGTACTTCGACGAGTATCTTGATACCCTGCATGATCTGCATCTGCATATGCTGTTAGTGACATACCGGTGTCCTTCGGGTACCAAAGACCCATGTTGATGGTTCCTTGGAGATACCGAAAGACCCGTTTAACCGCTTCAAGGTGCTTTTTGGTAGGCTTAGCCTGGTATCTAGCACACATGCATACAGCGAACAGAATATCAGGTCTGCTGGCTATGAGGTACATCAGGGATCCAATCATACTTCGATATTTCGTTTGATCTACCATGATCCCTGAGTGGTCCTCATCCAGTTTGGTACGTTCCACCATGGGAGTGTCAACGGTGTCACAAGTGTCAAATCCAAATTTCTTTAAAATTTAATTTGCGTATTCAGATTGATTAATAAAAATGCCTCCGGGACTTTGTGAAATTTGTAATCCCAAGAAAAATGACATTTGTCCCATCATTGACATTTGAAATTTGGAGCCCATCTCCTTAGAAAAAAGGTCACATTCATTGGGGTCAGTCGAGGCAAAGATAATATCATCAACATAGATTTGAACGTGAATTAAATGTTTGCCTGACTTTCTGGTGAACAATGTCGGATCAACTGCTCCTTTGCTGAATCCAATAGATAGCGTATCATACCATGCCCTTGGAGCTTGCTTCAAGCCGTAAAGAGCCTTCTTCAAGCGATAGACATGAGTAGGATGCTCTGGATTCACAAAACCTTCCGGTTGGCTGACGTATACGACTTCTTTAAGATCTCCGTTAAGAAAAGCCGTCTTTACATCCATCTGATAGACAATCATATTCTTACTTGCAGCATTAGCTAGGAAGATTCTGATTGCCTCGATGCTTGCCACTGGAGCAAATGATTCTTCAAAGTCAATACCTTCCTCTTGACGGTATCCTTTTGCAACCAATCTAGCCTTGTTCTTTAATACATCGCCATGCTCATCAAGCTTTACTTTGAAGATCCACTTTAGAGCAATGATCATGGCACAATCAGGAGCAGGTACTAATTCCCATACATCTAGTTGATCAAACTCATGAATTTCTTCTTGCATGGCATTGAACCAACTGTCTTCATTCATTGCAGTTTTAACGTCTTTTGGTTCGACCTTGGATAGTACAGAGTTAAAGAAGCACCATAAGGCATCAGTTGCAAGTTGTTTGCGAGTGGATACAGGACGAGAGGGATTTCCAATGATGTTGTCTAATGGATGATCATGTGTCCATTTTCTAAGGTGTTCGTGTGGTTGTTGTTGAGGAACTGAAGTAGCAGATTCGATTTCTCCTGATGAAGATGGTTCTGATGATGATTCAGGAGCAAATATGTTTTCAAATGGTGCATCTTCAGGAGTAGCAAAGGGATTCTCTCCATCAAGGGTGCCAGAAACAATTCCATGATGTACACTCGATGATTGATGATTTGTTGATGAGACAGAGTGATCAGCAGCAGGCGCTTCTTGACTTAATGACATAGAAACTGAAGGGTTATCTTCATTGACAGGGATAGGAGCAGCCTCTGTTGATGGAATTGACAAATCATTAGTAGTTGGCTCATATTGTTCATCAAACATTGGATCAAGCAGTTTCTTCAAGTCATCTTCTGAAGGAGGTACATAAGGAGTTGCTGGCGAAGAATCATATACAAGAGTAGAACTGATATGACTACTTGATGATGCGGGTCCAGAACTGGGTTGTCCTGGAGCCATTGGACCGGTCAGCTCATCGAACGTAACGTGAATTGTTTCCATGATATTTCGGGTTTTTTTTGTTGTAGATTCAGTATCCTTTTCTGTTTGGTGCATATCCTACAAATACTCCAATGTCCGCTTTAGCTTTAAGTTTGCCTAAGTCTTGGCCCTCATTAGTTGGATAACACAATGCACCAAACACACGAAGGAATGAGAGATTAGGTTTTCTATTGTGGACAAGTTCATATGGAGTTTTTTCATGAGTAGTGTGAATTAGGGATCGATTTGAGTGTAGCATGCAGTGGCAATGGCTTCAGCCTAGAGAAACATTGGAACCTTTGAGTAAATCAGCATTGTTCTTGCGGCTTCCACAAGAGTTCGATTTCGTCTTTCAACTACACCGTTCTGTTGAGGAGTTCGTGGAACACTTCTTTGATGACTGATTCCAACACTTTCATGAAACTCACTAAGTTGTTTATTAACAAACTCAGTTCCATTGTCTGTTCGGATGATTCTGACAGTTTTGTTAAGTCGAACCTGCAGCTGTTTGATAAGTTTGATGATGATATCTGGAGTTTCATCCTTTTTCCTTAAGAACTTAACCCAAGTGAATCGAGAGTAATCATCAACCACAACTAACACATATTTCTTCCCAAAGATATTCTGCACTCTCATGGGTCCACATAAATCCATGTGAATTGTATGAAGAACTTCTGTAACTGAGTTTGTAGGTTTGAATTTGTGGGCATACTTCTTGCTTTTTCCCAATTGGCATGCTGAACAAAGATGATCCTTTTCATACTTTAGTCTAGGTAAACCTACAACTAAGTCCTTTCTGGAGAGATCATTTATGGTGCCGAAGTTCAAGTGATTGAGACGACGATGCCATAACCATGACTTAGTTTTCGAAGCCTTTGACAACAAGCAAATTGGAGAAGACTTCATCATATCTTCGATAGAGATGGTGTATAGATTTGAACCACGTGTTCCTCTTAAAAGTTCTTTACCATCAAGTTCTCTAACGAAACAAGTATGTTTTCTGAAGGCCACTTCTAAATCAGAATCACAGAATTGACTGACAGAGAATAAGTTATGACCAAGACCTTCTACGTAATATACCCTGGAGATAACAATATCACCGACAACATAATCTCCATAACCC
The DNA here is from genome assembly GCA_019973895.1 of Chrysanthemum seticuspe. Classification (NCBI taxonomy): domain Eukaryota; kingdom Viridiplantae; phylum Streptophyta; class Magnoliopsida; order Asterales; family Asteraceae; genus Chrysanthemum; species Chrysanthemum seticuspe. The sequence continues at coordinate 191,798,820 of BPTQ01000005.1, forward strand.
ATAATTGCACCGAAATGATCATTCCCGAATCTAACAGTCCCGATGAATCTACTCACGAAGTTCATGAGCCGTGACCGGTCTCCAGTCATATGCTTGGAACAGCCTGAGTCCAGGTACCACAGAACGATTTGAACGATCTGCAATTGAACACAGACAAGAATGGATAACTGGATAATTGGGATCCCCATGCAAGAATGGGTTCCATTTGGTTAGTAACAGTGATTGGAACACCCACATCAGAAATAGAAACAATGGAATCATTAGGGATAGATGCAGTGCTAGTGTCCGTATTAGACCTATTCAAAGTATGTTCACTTCTTAAGGGAATAGTTCTACCAGTAGGCATCCACTTCCTAATGGGCATTGATCTAGATAATTTAGGGCACATCTCATTAAGATTGAATTTTCGCCCAGTAGGTATCCACTGATAACCTATGTTACTAAATTTCCTCCCTGTGGGTTTCCAATGTTTCCTAACCTTCTTCCGCCATTGCTTTCTAGCCTTCTTAGCTTGATTTTTTGCATTAACAATCTTAACAGGGTATTTAACAGCATTAGACAAATCATTCACACCACATTCATGATTAGTAACAGAAAACAAGCAGTCATCATTACATGGTTTGCGGATAGTAGCAGAATTCGAATTAATTACAATACGCTTATAGCTAATACTAGAATCAACACGATTCGTTTTATTCAACTCAAACTTAATATTCCTAGGGTGATCTTCTACTCTCTTCCAATGCACATTCTTAGCTTGCGAGGTCCTATCTTGCTTGGTATTGCCTGGAGGCTTTGACCCGCTTGCTTTTATGTTACTGATTACTCCTGTAGAGGGAATTATGGGAACATTAGTTGGTTGATCTACTTTTTGCATTCCTGAACTAGACGTGCAGGGATCTGAACTACTTGAAGGCACATTAGTATTCACTTTCTTAATACTGGGCATAGAATGGTTTGTAAACTTGGCATTAGGCATAGAGCAAGGCATCACAGCTTTATCTTTTGCACCTAAGGATTTAGGACAAGTTGCTCTTATACATTCTAGTAGCTCCTGAGATCGTTTGGCCTGAATGCAAGCAAACCTAATTTCTCTATCAAGTGGCTTATTTATGAAATCATCTTCTACGATCTCATGAAGACATTCTAGACTATCCTTAAGGTGAGCGAGATAGTTATGAAATGCAATTTCGTTATTTCTAAGATGAGGAGGAATGTATTTAACAGTCACAGTATATTTGCAGTCTGAGGATGACTTTGATGCAACATTCTCATTAAAGACAAGTGGCAGTTTCCCTTTTTCCTGACTCCTCAGATTCTCAATTTCCTTTTGTAAAGATGTTATTATTTCGTTGTTCTTGTCACGAGTGACTTTGATTGAATCATATAACTCTTTAAAGTGTTGTTTCACCTTTTCATTTTCTTCTAGAAAAATCTCATTTTCCTTTTGTAAAACATTAACTAAGTTTTGAAGATGAAAGGTCTGAGAACTCTGAGAATCTAAAGGAGGAGGCATTTGGGAGCCAGTCACATTGTTCTTTTCACCCTTTAATTATGAAATTTGGGCTTTCAACTTTCTGATCGTGTTACAATGAGCTTGAATCTGTTCGTCACGTTTGTTTATCTGAAAGACTGCATCAAACTCTGGAACATCTGAGGATGTCTTGATATTTGAGGTTTTGACATTTTCTTTAAGATGTTGATATTTTAGTTGCAAATCAAAATGTTCAACTTCTAGTTTAGAAAGATGTTTTACCAAATTATCGTGATCATCCTGATCAATTTTCTCATTTAGTTCTGAGTTTTTGTTTTCAAGCTCAATGACACGATCATGGGAAACTTTCAATGCAATAGATAATTCATGATATCGAGAAGCAGTAATAGAGTGCTTAGTAACAGTATAAAACACATCTTGAGCAACACAACTTGAAATTAAATTCTCATTTAAGATATGCAAGTTCTTCCTTTCAACTTCATTATATTTGAGTTCCTGTTCATAATCATTGACATCAACTATCATAGCATCAAATTCCTTTTCCATTTCTTTAATATCTGAATTTATTCCCTTTTGAAGACTCTCAAATTGACCTTTTAATTGTTTAAAGAAAGACATGACCTCAGTTAAATAACATTCTTTTGTTTGCTCAAAACCCCTTTCCCCCTCAGTTACCCTGTAGGTGTGATTCTCTTCTTACACGTTTTCTCAAAATCAACAAACAGCTGATAAACAACATACATGCTGATTAAGGTTTTGCTATTAGTGGCAATAGATCTAGGAACTAAATGCATTGGTGTATTTGGAGGATACACAGTAGCTGCAGGCATTTTCCTAAGGGGAGTGTTAGTTTCAACAAGTACATTAGCTTTTTGTTTATCCATATCTTTCTTCCAAAAAATCTGTTCTGGGGTTAATTGAGTTTGAGGCTTAAACATGTTAAGGGAGATCCAATTTTCCTTAGTGTAATCATGAGGTTTGATCGTTATGTTTTTCTCTTTACATGCAGGATTGTTAAGTTTCTTATCCATTTTCTCCCTAGATGCATCATCTAATTTTTTATCCTCTTCAGTGCTTCCAATACATGATGGTGTTTGCCTAGGTTTAAGAATCTCATTACCATCATACAGTACCTTATGAGCAGTTCTAGCCTTTTTAACTACCTCAGGATTTGGTTCCTCAACAAGGGGAATACTATGCTTATCGCTTAAGACTCCATGCTTAGTGATCAAGTGAGCAGTCTGAATGGTATTCCCTTGTACGTACAACTTATTTTCAAGCTTGTTTTTCAAAGTTTTTAGATTGGAAAAATCATTCAAAAGTTTTGATTCCTTAGCATTGAATTCTTGCTTAAGCATTTTAACATTTTCTTGAAGTTCTTGTTTTTGCTTAGCAGTTTTAGAAAGCTTTTCTTGTAAGGAGTTTAACTCTTGTTTTAATACTTCTTCTCTAAAATTACCTTTTCTAATAATTGTACGCATTTGGTCATCCATTTCCTGCTCACGGGTGGTTAACTCAAACTTAGCACGTTGTTCATAAATAGCAACTTTTTCTTTATAGGCATTTAGTTCAGAGATAACAGAATCATCAGGGGCACATGCAGTGTATTCATAAAAAACATAGTCATTATTGACTGCAGAAGATGCATCACTTGGTTCAATCACACTTTCACTTTGGATCACATATTGATCATATGGGACAATATTACTATTACCCGTATTAACAATATCTGATTCACAAGTTTCATGTAATTGAACTTTATCATGTATCTTTTGCTCATCAACTTCATCATATAGTTTTAATACCTCTGAGATGATTGAGTCTTTGGATGGACCAGCTTGCTTAGATGATGAGACCTTAGGAGAGACCATTGGAGAGATGCTAGCCATGAAGATTGTCTGGGTAGTAGGTTCATCATCGACGTCAGAGTCATAAGCATCACAATCGGCAACTTGAAAAGCATTTTGATGATTGTGACCAATATCCTGAATCGGCTGCTCATCCACATCTGCATCATAGGTTTTGGCATTACCCTCAGCAAGAAACAACAACTCTTCTTCATCCAAAACTGCTCCATTGTCCTGAGCTTGCACCAGCAACATCTTGTCCTTGAAGTACTCTGCATTTTGAGGGCGTTTTGGAGATGTGCAGTTCCTTGCAATGTGTCCATCACCACAGTTGTAGCACTTGACTGGCTTCACTTGTCCCTGATTGGCATTTCTCCCACGATTCTGATTAGCCACATACCCTCCACCTACTCCACCTCTTCCCTGTTCATACTGCCTTACTTGAACTGGTTGCACCATAACCTTCCCATCTCTGATTGTAGCTTGATTGTGTGGATTGGATGCTGTTCTGAGGTTATTGTTGGTGTGTGGGAGGGAATTCATATTTTGACTAACCATGGGAGATAGTTGATTGATGAAGTTTTCCATTAGTGTGTTTGAGTCTGGAGGCTTATATGCTGGATCAGGAATGAGCTTGTAATTACCATTACCCGTGGGGATGACTTGAGAAGATTTGGTGGTAATTCCAACATTGGTGTAAAAAGCTGTTGAGTCATTTGATGAGCTTGATTCTCCCTGTTTAGATTTGAACTGATCAATAATCATTTGCTCAAACATGGCATGTCTCTCATTCTGAAGGAGGAAGGCATATAGTTGCTCATAGTTGGTGTTGTTTAATCCTTTGGTTAGCTTCACAGAGGTGACAAATTTGTGCCATTCGGGATTCATGTTGTTCACAAACTTTGAATTCAGCTGAATATTTGGCATGGTCATTTTGATATTCCTCATATCATTCACCAGCTTGTGGAATCTCACGTAATATTCATAGATACTTTCTTCTGGTTTCATCTTAAAGTGCTCAAATTCATCATACAGATGTGATTCTCTGTCTTCCTTAGTTAATTCAGAACCTGAGAGAAGCATCTTGACATTATCCCAAACTGCCTTGGCTTCAGTGTTGTGATTGATAAGCTTGTAGATATCTTTTGGAAGACCCTGAAGTATAATGTTAGAAGCCCTGATATCAGCATCGAATCTCTTTTTCTCCTTATCACTGAGCTCATCATACGTTTTTGGTCTGTCCAATCCAAAGATCATTGTTCCGTCTGCAGCAGTATCAATTATGTCTCTTGTAGTCTCAATCTGATAAGGTCCTTCATCAATTGATTTGAGAATGTTGACCCCATTTTCTTTTCCCAAACAGTACAATCGGATTCGTTGAGCCCATGAGTCATAATTAGTTCTGTCAAGCTTAGGTGGACGAGTATCTGATCCAGCTGCTTGAACGTCCTCAGCTACAGAAGAAACGATAGTAGGTACGATGTTTGACATGATTACAAGTTCTACGGGATTTTACTATTCTTTGATTAAACTGGGAAATTGATTCTTTCACGGGATTTTACTAAACCAAAAGAACAACCGTAAAAATGTAGCACGAAGAAGTGACAAGTCTCAATAGACAAGTAGCTAAACAGTCAACTCGCTTTGGTATCAACTCGCTAAACAGACAACTCACTTAAAGAAACAAGTCGCTTAAAACTCAAGTCGCTTAAAGAAACAACTCGCTTAATAGCCAAGTCGCATATAGAGACAACTCGCTTAACCACCAAGTCACTTAAAATAACTCGCTAGTAGTACAACTCGCTTAATAGCCAAGTCGCTTTAGAACTCAAATCGCTTAAAGAAACAACTCGCTTAGAACCCAAGTCGCATAAAGAGTCAACTCGCTAAATAGCCATGTCGCATATACCAACTCGCTTCCAATTACAAAGCAACTCGCTTCGAAGAAACACAACTCCGAGACTCAACTCGCTTCGTACAACTTTCAAAAACAACCACTTTATCAATCAAAAACAACCAAACCACAATGATTTAAGCCTTCCAATTCAAAACCTAAACACATATGATGATCCTAAACACAAAAGTACAAACAAAATTCAAACTTTAACACTAGAATTTTTCCAAATGATTCAAAATCTCCTAAACACTTATAACCCCAAAAACCTTATGAAATCCACCAAAACAAAGAGCATGAAAGATGAGTGATCAAACCATGGCTCTTGATACCAAATTTAAGATATAAGATTTCACAAACACACTAAACCATAATCACATGAGGCGTACATGTAGGATATTGGATTTCACTTACATATCATAACATTAACACAATGAGCTTATAGATGATTTTAGAGAGAGAGAAAGTGGGATATTCTAGTAAGAGAAACTTGTGGAATATTAGATTACCAAAGAACATCCAACCCTCTACCTTGCAAGGTAGAGGGTATTTATAGGTTACAGACTAAACGACCTCATGACGGCCTGTGGATCAGGGATACAATGGGTAAAGACCCGTCCTTCCTCCACGGTGTTGCACTATACTAATCTACGCTACTACTAATTTATTAACTAACATAGATAGAGACAAGTCTACGAGCTAGCATTTGCTAGATAATACTTGGGGTGACCGACTCTTTGACTTATGGAATTTCTGATTCCTAACAATCTCCCCCTAAGGGAGGTCACCCCATAAATTACATTGTGTATCCTAGCTTTCAAGTAAGTCTTCATTCATGAGCTCGTAGACTTCTTTTCAGCAAAGTAATCAAACCAAGTGCATTTGTGGAGAGTGCAATATTGAACAACAGAAGTGAGTAATTCGTGGAGGTAGAGCGTCTGATCCACTGTGGTAATAATTTTGAGCCAGCTTTTGAGATCATCAGCAATCAAAAATCTCTGAGACATCCATTGTGGTGTTGGTATTATGTGATGTTGTGACTTTCGGACCGACATGCTCACATTCTGGATCATGATATCTTCTCATCAGAGTAGCGGAAGCTTTTGTTGATTCATGATATTGGCAGCAGCGTAGCAGAAGCATGGAGTGAAAATATCAGAGTCATTGATGCACTAATCATGATTTCTTTTGAGATGAATGTGTTAAGTGAGCATGTGGCTATGGATTGACCACTTCATTCTGATCAGCTGCAAACGTAGGACGTACCTGCATACAACAGTTAGCAGTAACTCGCACGAAAGTGTCTTTGATCACTTTCGTTGAATTGAGGTACACGGCCCATGGTTCCCCGTTGATCAGTACAAGTACTGCCTGTGATCAGGTATAATTCCGAAGAATTTCCTTGACAGGGTTTCGCAGCTGCTCTAGCTGTTCTCAAACCGGAACGTCTCAAAGAAGACAACACGGAGTGAGTGAACCAGTGAATAGAAATTCACTGATTGATGAAAAGATATTTGAAAAACAATCGTGTACTGCTCAATAGAAATTGGTTTTTGCAATACAACGAAGGTTTTAATGAACATCAATTATCAATCGTAAAACACCTTTTGATTTGAAATATTCGTACACGGTTGATGTGCTAAAGAAAAAAGTATTTAAGCACAATGACCGGTTTTTCAAAGGTATCCATCAATCCATAACCTGAACCAGGATTGATTCAAGAGATTGAATCGCCCCATTGTTTCTGTTCAGTTGTCACATGGTTGATCTATATAATAGATCTCACATTCCACCTACCAGGAGCTTGTTTGATGTAGGCTCCAGAAGGCTTTCCATCTTCATTGTGAATATGTAAACACATTACTCAGATGTTCTGGCAATACCACAAGGATAATGCGTAGGACTCAAGATATAATCTCTCTTTCCACATTGTGTGAAACAGAGAGTCTTCATTGAAAGTGTCCTAATGAGATTTATTGATGATCTCGTGGCTCTAGACTCAATATGTGCATATTTGGATCCTGTGCCAGAGACTAGGGAGAGGGTCTCCTTCTTCAATATCAACAATCTCTAAGAGAAAGTCGATAGATAATGTCGGTTCCCCGTGAGAATGAAACAAGTCCTTTTAAGAGGAACTTGAGTGGTTTGGAAAGTTGAAGTGCAGTGCGTCACTGGGTCCATGACGTCTTGTCTTCAATACCGATGTTACCATCAGTAGCATATGAATTAAACCCGGTTTCTGCCCTAAGGTTGAATAAATGGAGGGCTATTTGTTTTCACCCTTTTCTCATTCAATTTTTTTTAATTCTTCAACCCCTTCAGTGCTTACCGAGACTTCATAGCTAGAACCTTGTTGGGTTTATTCCAGTACTAGCTCAGTCTTAGTCCGCACTATTCCCATATCTCATTTTTCTCCTTTTATCATCATACATAAGGACTTCTACACTAACTAGTGGATTGTCCCTGGGTAGATCCCTCCGGTTCTGGCGGATCATGGGAACCAATACCTAACCTTATCATCCTTATATCACCGTACATAATGTAAAGTTGGTCGGTCTATTTGGTATTGTTCATCTGCCATTGGAACCAATTGAAAACCATTTGAAAATCAATCCAGATACTTGTGATATATTATCAAAACATTTTGTACCTGAATTGTTTTTGATATTTTTAGAATAAGTGCTCCCCCTCAACATGTGCATCAAATGTTTGAAATCGTTTTGCACACGGAGGCAAGAGGAAGAAATTACTTCTTTGATTACCATTTTCTAAAAGATATCAACATCACTTCCCAAGTTAAGTCAAGTAGATAAAGCATTTTCGGGAAGGATGAGGTTTTCATGATTTTGCTCCCCCTCAATATGTGCTTCTAATTTTGAAAGAGGGTTTTGCACATGCTGGAGGGAACCCTTTTTGAAGTGCAGACATGATCACCACAAGATTAGAAGCCATATAATAAACAATCAAGGTACCTTAGAAAAATTTGAAAGTTGTGTACCCTGATGTTTTGAATTTGCTAAAAAAATGCTCCCCCTTAATATATGCTTCGAGATTCGAAAATTGTTTAGCACATATTAGAGAGTAGTATGCACAAAAAATTGGTCATCTTTTAACATCTTTCATATTTATATCACATTTTCTCCCCCAATCAAAAATTTCAAATCCTTTGAGATTTTGGATCTCAAGTGATCTAAATATGTATGAGACAAAATATTTGTTGGAGAAAAATGTGTCCACTTTTATATGATCAGAAGTGGACAACACAGATGTTCCCCTTTTTTACAAGGGGAAACCACAGTACATAACCTAGCACTATTACATGCATTACAGTTGTTCACAGTTAGTACATCACATATTACATATATTTAAAACACAACATAAGCTGCTTCCTGAAGATGTCTTCATTCAGTTCTCTGAAGAAGTTTGTAATGACCACCCCGAAGCCTACCACCAACAAAACTTTCAAGGCTGCGGAAGATCCTTCGAGTCTTGAGTCTTCGCCTAATTGCAGCAATGAAATCTTCACACCACTTTTTGTCATCATCAGTCCAAAAGGTAGTCTTTTCCCAAGATTTCATGTCGATTTTGATTTCTTTCACTCTGGTGTCAAGTTCTTCTTCAACCAATTTGAGAGTACCATCACTAAACTTGTAGAGTTAACATAGTCGCATAAGCATGCGAGACCCATATCTGTCGGTGAAGATGACGGCCCTAGGGGTGTCAAGAACTTTGTATTCGCGATGAAACTCATGCCCAGTTGCATTCCATTGTGGACTTGTAAGGTTGATCCTGGTTTGGTAGCTTTCTATGCCAAGCTGAAAGTCCTCAACTCGTTTTCGAATGACTAAGCCCCTGATCCAAAGAGTGATAGCTGCAGAGAGGGCCTTTTTCTCACGGACAGGTAAATGCTCAAGGTGTCCTTGAAGATTCAAGAGATAGAGATCTTCGAAATCATTTGGCAGAAGATGTTTGAAGTCGTTTTCCTCAATAGTATACTCTTTGAAGTCTGCTCTTTTAAGGACTATCTTCTTCAAATACTCATATCCATAGATAGGGAAGATCTCTATACGAACAACACTTAAGATTTGCAACTTTGATCGAACATCATTGCGTCTTTTATCAGCACCATGTCTTTCGATGTAGAACTTCTTCTTTTTGAACCACCAGTGAGAGATACCATATGAGGCGGCAATATCATACTTTTGTTCTTCTTCAGCCCAGAATAGATCAGGAACCATCTGTTCAAGCCCCTGATCAGAGTAGGTTGCAGCTTTCATCTTTGAAATTGATAGAGCTGGTCTTCTTTCAGCAGAGCGAGCACACAGATAGTCCAAGTCATGATTGAAGAAGAATTCAGCCTGAATGGTCATCTGACCAGGTTCACCACCAAGAGGAAGAGATTTGTTGACATTGAAGCGACTGATTTGCTCACTGACTTGGTCATTCAGCATCTTATGGCATTCTTCCATCTGATATTGAAGATGATTTGCATCTGAGTGGAAGACTTTGATAATTTCATAAGCTTGTCCTTCGAGATCTCTTGGAGTTATGGATGAGATACTCTTCCGTTCACAAAACCATCTAATGAAGCTTCCCATATCACCAGTGTAGTGCAGAAGAGAGTCTTCAGCTGGAACTTCATAATTATTGGTGACAATTGATGCCTAATTGTTGTCAGGAATAATCGAGTCAGACTCTGGGATGGTCCATGTAGGTTTTGGAGAAGGAGGTCTATCTTCAACAATGCAACTTTGAATTGTGTCCCTTGAACGTGCCACTATGGATGTGCTAGTGCGATTCCCAGCCAGGTAAGCATCAAACCAGTCTTCTGATGGCTTAGGAATATGCTTTGTTGATGCATCATCTTCATCTGGCTCTGAATCTGCCATGACGTGCGACTCTTCGTGAACCATTTGATCATCAGGAATAGAGGTGGATGTGGATGTGAACCTAGAATCAACTGTCCACCAAGCAGCAGATTCCTTCTTAGTACTCTGTTCTTTTGTAGGACTTGATTGATTGGAAGGTTTTGGCGGTGATGATGGTGGTTGTGGTGGAGGTGTGTTGGTTGTCATAGAAGGTTCACCAGCTCCAGAAGTTCCAGCGCCCCCCGTTGGTGGTGGAGGTGGAGGAGGATCTTTACGGTCTTTCTTCAATGTTTCCAACACAATAGCTCTCCTTTTCCTTTTAGCTTCCTTTTCCTTGATGTCAATCATATACTGCTCTTAATTGTCGAACTTAATGGATTCTTCAAGTGCCTCATAGAGTTTCTTGTGAACCTCATGCTTGTCCTCTTTAGCTTCATACATCTTTTCAAACAGAGCTGCTCTCATATCGGTGATAGGTAGGTCCTTGAATCGTCTAAGAAGTGGGGCCTCCATTGCCCATTCCACAGCATCCTTGACTTTCCCTTCAATGGCGGCAGCAACCCCTTCATTGAAGTTGAGGTGCTCCAATATATAGACACGATCCACAAGGGAATCAACAGATTTAGGAAGTTGCCTTTCAAGGGCTTCTATCCTTTTTACAGCTTTGTCCAGTAGTTGATCTGAGGTAAGGATCTGAGGTGGTGAAGCTGGTGGAGCATCCACATCAGCAACTGTAATGACAGGTTCAGGGGTTGGTGACGATGTAGGTGGTGTTCGTACAGTTGATTGAGCAGGTTTGGGAGGTGGAAGTTCAGTTGTGAGTGAAGATGCTGACATCGGAGGAATTGTTGATGTATCTTGCTGAATGTTGACCGTAACCATGGATTGTGCAGTATCTAAGGGTTTGTCATTTATGTATTGATCTCCGAAAGTGAAATCTGTATCGAGGTCCTTGAGTGAAGATAGAGAGTTGGTAGACAGATTTGGTTCATCCATCTGCAAGGTCTCATCAGATCTTGTCTCAAGATTCTCCTGCGAGCCTTTTTGCAACAGAGCGTCAACATTCTGGCCAGATTGAGTCTCACTAAGTGTAAGGTTTTCTTTAAACGTTTCAGGCACTTTGTCCACTCCAGATTGTTCTTTAGCAGGAGATGATTCTGTTCTTCTCTTCAGCTCATATTGATTGGTGGTGCTTGATGGAGATGATGAGATCGTTAAAAGCATGTGAGCGGCTTGTTCAGTTTCAACACTAGCAACCCCTTTTCCTTTGTCTTGTGTTATTGGGGTTGTTTGTCGTGGCAGATGATCAGGTTCTCTTAACACAACTCCACCTACTGGTGCTTTCACATTCAGACTTTCTAGGCTTTGCTGAATTCCAAGTTGTAGATCAGCATCATCTTCATCAGTTAACCTTGTAATATTCTTTGATACCTCAGTATTTTCACCAATTTCCTTTTCCACTTTCTTCCTTTTTACTTTCTGCTTCTTGGATGCGGTGTCTGAATGTTGTGACCTTTCAAGTCTCTTTTTAGGAAGAGAGGCATAGGATGCTTGTGAGGCTGAAGTGGACTTGGGAGCATTGGGTTGTGGAGGAGAGGGTGTGACATTAGCAGAGGAACTGGTAGCTCTTTTCTTGTATTGTTTGAAGTAGTCCTTCTTCTTGATATCTTCTGTGAGTAGAATATCAGGAATTGGCAATCCAAATATTTCATTATCCATACCTCTAGGAACATATTTCAGGTTTCCTAAAACAAATTCATCTTCTGCTTTATGTAGAGTTGATTCAATCCTAGGATTGAAGTTGTGAGTTAGTTGCAAGTACTGGATAACAAGCTTAGAAAATCTGATGCTGGGAATCACAAGCTTGTTTTGTTTCTTTCGGCCTAGAGCTTTGTTCTGGAAATTTGTTCTATCAGATATGAATGTGTGCATTGATAAAGAAAATTCTTCCCAAATACGATCTGAGACATTCACATCAACCCTATTGACAATTCCCCATAGGATTTTCAAGATGGGAATTCTCACTTTATCGAACCCTGATGTTTTTCCAGATAAGCACAAGTTGAGAATAGTTGTAATAGCTCTCCAGGGTTGATACATGTGTCCAGTGATGATGTCGGAAGCCCTTAAGATGCTGTTCTAATAACCCAAACCAATTAGAAAGACAATTAGATCGTCAACACCAGGTGGAGATTCGGAACGAAGGTTGGGGTTACATGGGGTGATTCCAAGAGCCTTGCTAAGAATTGCTGAATCAATCAAGAACTCCCTATCATCCAGTTTGCAAGTGTATTGAGCTGTGATTTTGTCCCATTGAATGGTGTTCCAGAATTGTTGAATGTAAATGGTGGGAATTGAGCATTGCTTGGTAATGGCACCGAAGAAGTTTGTGTTCTTGAGGATGTCAATAGACACTTTGAGTATCGGATTTTGTTGTAGCTTTTGTAGGTCCACATAACAGTTACTTTTTCCAATATCAGCCCATTGACTCCTGGGAAGGATTTCTTCGTCTGAGAGAACTTTGGATGATGCCGAAGGGGTAACGCTCTTTTCAGGGTTTGAACTTTCCATTGATGATCTGAGTAAACATACAATCACCAGTAATGATTGGGAACGAGTTAGATAATAGATGATAAGTGAGACAACATTGAGAGCACCCTTATGACATAGACACATAGAAATAGTAACTCAGAAGGAGTCCCCAAAACTCATATAGAGAATGATTGAGTGGCATAAGTGAGATATTTCAATGAAGTAGAATCCTTTAGATAGATTTTCACACGACGAGTAGATAAGGGATTAAAAGGTTAAAGAGTGCATTGCAAAGGGATCATGTCATGAGCCAAGATACAAATGTAGAAGTGATATAACAAATATGTATGAGGCAAAAAAAATAACATTTGGTTGTCGTGAGAGAAACCAAGTACCGTTTGCCTAAACAGAAATGTCATAGCAGATTACATAGAGTATGTTGACTCAACAAGTTGAATCAGGAGATCCTAAGTATTGTGAGAATGAGATCAACTTTAGCAATAAACCTTTAAACATTTTAATAACCCTAGACCCTAAAAGATCCACCAAACATGTCTAAAGTTATAGATAGACAGGCTGTTAAACTGGACTAATTCGCAACATGAAAGTGAACAATGTCGCTAACTTGTAAAGACAAGTCGCTATCACTAGTACCACAGACAAGTCGCTAATAGTTTAGCTCTTTAAGTCGCTATATATGCTAATTCGCTAACTTGTAAAGACAAGTCGCCATGAACAGTAACATACCCAAGTCGCTACAAATCTGTTAACTAAGTCGCTACTGTTACTAATTCGCTAACTTGTAGAGACAAGTCGCCATGAACAGTAACATAATCAAATCACTACAAATCTGTTAACTAAGTCGCTAATGTTACTAATTCGCTAACTTGTAAAGACAAGTCGCTGACAACTAAGTCGCTACCCAAGTCGCCAGAATATAATACACTAATTCGCCACAGCAACTTAGTCGCTAAGCTGAGTGCTAACTCGCCACGATTATCATTAAAGCTAAGTCGCTACCAAGAACAACGTTAAGTCGCCATCAAGAACAATAACGCTCTCAATAACACTACCTAAGTCGCTACCAAGAACACTTATAATCTCAACAAACAAACGACCCAAACCACCAATCATTCACCACCAGTACATGGAAACAAATTAACAAGCACTCAAGATAAGATATACCAAACAATTTGTACACTTGCAACATCATAATAACATCAAAACACGATTACATGATAAATCGAACCTAGGTGGGAATCAAACAGTCACAATTCACGAGCTCGGAGGGATCTGGTTAAAATGACAAGTTAGAAATGAAACACAATCACGTAAGAGAGAACAAATAAGGAGAGATTCGAGACATACCACTGTTAAATCGCTAAGATGATTTTTTTTTTATTTTGACGAGAAGGGAAAAAAAACGAGAGAAAAGAGAAAAAGAAAAGAGAAAAACTTATTTAAGAAATAAAAAATAAGTAAGTCGCTAGGGGTAAAGGAAGGAATTTTGGCAATTTGACACATTCGGTCCCTGTGGTTTTAGAGTGAAGTGTGGTAAGTCGCTAGTGCAAAACTCTTTTGGCTGTTTGACACATTCGATCCCTGTGGTTTTGAGGCAAGAGTGGTAAGTTGCTAACAAGGATTTTAGACTAAGTCTCTAACATAGATAATCACAATGATAACCATGAATCAAATAAACATTTAATCAAATAAGCATTTAATGCAAGGCACTCAATACATGGGTACACAAGGATAATCACATGAGCAAGATACGATCACAACCTATAACTGATAGAAACACCATAACCAGATAGTTACAAGAGCATAACCAGTTAGTTACAAAAGCCAGTTAGTCACAAAAGCAAGACACAACCACAACTTACAAATGAGCAAACATCATAACCAGCACAGAAGCCAATGGCATAGATAATCAAGAAAAACTAATACAAAATCTCCCCCTCAATCAATGTCATCAAAAACCATTGATTGACATTAACTAACCTCGTTAAAACAAGAATATATCATTTGTTCGAACTTCATCTATGATCCCGTGCCATTATTGAATGACATTTCTAGGACCGTAGATGTTATCGATAACAAGGAAAGTATTCTTTATTAGATTGAGGAAAATGATAAAATTGTGAATTTAAAAGAATGACATATATAAAAGGTATATAAGACTGTTTTTTTTTTTTTTTTTTTTTTTTTTTTTTTTTTTTTTTTTTTAAAAAAAACTTGATTTATACACATATATAAAAGAGTGAGTCCTGATTCAAGATGAATAGGAGTCAAAGTAAGAAGTACATCAACTCTGGCAAGCTATAGCTCCTGAATGAGCTATGTTCATTTCAGATGGGAACCAAGTCATGAAGCTCCTGATTGAGTTGAGCATTGTACCTGAAAAAGACTGAGAGCACATTGTACTGGAAGCACATGTAGAATTGCACATAGAAGGGTTAGTGACATGTTTAATCTCACATTTGGATGCATCACAGTATAACACAGACGTATCATTAATGGGGATCCTATTAGGTTCTACATTCTTGAAGAGTTTTCCTGTGGGAATCCACTTGAGGCATGATCTAGGAATGTAAGTTCGTTTAAGTCCTGTAAACTTAAAAAATCTGCCAGTGGGAATCCATTTGAAACCACTGTTAGTTGAACTAAATGAGTGCACAGCCTTGTTTTGACTATTTGTCCTTTTGTGATTAGAGTATTTCTTAGGGGATTGATCAGTCAAATTATGTTTTGCATGAGAGCTAGTTATACTTATTGCATTTCTGATCTGAGAGTATTGAACATAAGTCCGAGGTTTGAGATTCATCATATATGAACTAGGCAATGAAGTGACTGGTTTTGACAAAACATACATATTATCAACTTGGGAGGTAAGCTTAGATTTCAATGGTTTAACTCTTTCAGACCTAAAGGCATTAGGTTGTTTAATAACAGTTCGTTTCGAGTGGTTCTGAACATTTGACTTTCCCAAAGTTGAAGGTTTTGCAAACTTAGTGTTCATCCTATTTCCAATAGACTTCCTAAGTTCATTTTTTAGGGCAACAATATTGAAGCTCTTATCCTGAATTTGGGCTTTGAGGTCATCAATGTCTTTCATCAAGAGGTTAGATTGAGTGACTAACTTAGAGTTTGTTTCCTCAAGGTTCTTTCTTAAATGCTCATTTTCTCTTAGTAGGTTGGACACACATAGAGCTAGTTCAGAATTTCTAGATTCTAGTGTATCACACATCTCATGACAGTCATATTTCCGGACTTCTGAAAGAAGTAATTTCAGATTGCTAATGGTCGAATCTTTGTCCTGAATCTGGGATTTTAACTGATTAATTTCAAAAAATTCTCGAAATTCTGGAAGTTCCTGATTAGTACAAGGTTTTTTTGCATAAAACATTTCATCCTTTTGTTGTATTTCAATTTGCAGTGAGATACAATGCTTTTCAAGAATTGAAAACTTGTTTGAAAGCTCATCATATACCCTTTTTTCAATCATGTTATTTGCATTAGATTCAGGCACAACCAAGATCGATTTTACGATGTTATGTTCAGAGTAAGAGTCAGGTACCTTTTCATGAGAATTTATGTGATCAGTTAAGTGTACCTTATCGAATGATACCTTTTCTGACTCTGAGTATTTGAGATCAGTGCTGTTGTCTTCATCCTTTTTCATTACAACTGAGATTCTGCAATCACTGACATTCACTGGTTCAACTGGAATGTTGCATGACTTGTCACAATTGCTCCATGGTGTCTCTTGGTACTCATTCAATGTATTCAGCTTGTTATTCTCTTTTGCAGCTTCCTTGATGTATGTTTCCATATTACTCATAAGTTGAATAAATGAGTTTCTGAACTCATGAATTTCCATTCCCGTGTGTTTCTTGAATGATATTCCAGTCATGATATCATCAAAATCTGAGGAATATTCTTCCCGGATAAGTGGCTGAAATTGATTGAAGATAGTTTGAAGTGCGGCATGAGACTCATCAGTTGAGAACTTTTCTTTGGTAATTTGAAACCTCAGTCGTTCTAAGTTAAGTAAAACAGTTCTTGTCACAGTGGGAAAATCCTGACGAAGGATGGCACAACTTGTTCGATCCATAGTTGTTGATAACTGTAGTTTGAGAAGCTGACTGAGATGTTGAAAGGGCTCACTGGTGCATTCCATATTCTTAGCATCATTTGCAAACATTAAGAGTGAGTCATTTGAGTTGTTTTGATTAATCGATGTTGAATCATTAAATGTTGAGCATTCAGGGAAGCATTCTGTTTCACTATTCTGTGCTGTGTCATAGAGAGCAAGTACTTTGGTGATTAAAAGATCAGTGATGACTGACATTGTGTTATTAAGAATTACTCCCCAAGTTATTGGAAATCCCAGTAGCAAAATACCAAGTATCTAAGATGTTAGTATCAAATTACGAACCCCCAAGTCGCTAGAGATTTTGAACCAACTCGCTAGCAACTAAATATTAATAATTCCAAGTCGCTAACACCAAGTCGCCAACACCTAATTCGCTATACCACCAAGTCGCTACAGTCCCAAGTCGCTAAACAAATGCAAGTCGCTAAGTAGTAACTCGCTAAGCCTTAAGTCGCTAGCAAAATTTTGGCAGCAATTCGCTACAAAATTGCAAAGCAAGTCGCTACTAAGAAACAACTCCGTAGGTCAAGTCGCTAGCATGAAAAACAACATAAACATCACTTTTCAATCCAAAAACAACCCAACCAAGATGATTCAAGCTTACCAAATGAAAACCTAAACACTTGTGATGATTCTAAACATAAAAGTACTAACAAAATCCAAGCTTTAACACAAGAAATCAACCAAATGATGCACAAACCACTAAACTTTTTCAAACTCAAAAACCACCTAAAAACCACTAGAAATCCAAAGATGTGCAAGATATGATCTAACCATGGCTCTTGATACCAATTGTAGGATATTGGATTTCACTTACATATCATAACATTAACACAATGAGCTTATAGATGATTTTAGAGAGAGAGAAAGTGGGATATTCTAGTAAGAGAAACTTGTGGAATATTAGATTACCAAAGAACATCCAACCCTCTACCTTGCAAGGTAGAGGGTATTTATAGGTTACAGACTAAACGACCTCCTGACGGCCTGTGGATCAGGGATACAATGGGTAAAGACTCGTCCTTCCTCCACGGTGTTGCACTATACTAATCTACGCTACTACTAATTTATTAACTAACATAGATAGAGACAAGTCTGCGAGCTAGCATTTGCTAGATAATACTTGGGGTGACCGACTCTTTGACTTATGGAATTTCTGATTCCTAACAGTACAAGATGTTTAGAGAGAGAAAGTTCTAGAGAGAGAAAGGGAAGAGAGTTGGGAACTATGTGAAACAAAGAAAAATGGTATTGAAGCTCCAACCCTCTACCTTGGGAGGTAGAGGGTATTTATAGTGTCTTACAAATAAACGCCACCTACGGGCTGTGGATCAGGCATACATTGGGTAAAGACCCGTCCGTCCTCCACGGTGTTACTTAACAAACTACTAAATAGCATAACTTGACTACGACTATGAGCTTTCTAACGAATACAAATACTTGAGGTGACCGACACTTTAATGACTGAATTTTCTAATTCCTAACAGATGTCGCCATTGCCATTATAATTGAGCAAGTGGAATAAGAGTACTAACAACGATAGTCCGGTTCACTTGATAACTGAAAGCGCATGGAAAAAGCATGAAGCATGTTGATGAGAATGGTCATTAATAAGAAGATTTCTCTTCTTCCGAAGATAATACGCACTGAAGCGTACACATTTCTTTTCTTTAGAGAATGAGGCTTGAACTGTTGTGTTCAAACATCATAATCTCTCTCTTTACTACATCTCTAGGCAAACTTGTTATCAACCCCATTATCATTCAGTAGGCTCTTTGTCGTTACAGCTGATGGAGAAAACCCAATATGATGAATTTGATCTTGAAGTAAAATAACCCGAACTCGTGACTTAAACTTGCACATATGTAATAAAGAGCGGTGCCGAGACTTCATGCCCTTTTGAATCCCTAAGTACTCTATACTCTTCATCCAACCAACCATCAAGTATAAGACGTATATCACCTCTTGAAAATCCACAATTCAATGTGACACTGAGCACTACAACGTAACTCCTTAAAGTGATAGTTATTTTGTGGTGGTAAAGAGAAAAAGAAAAAATCACCCAAAAATAACTAGATTTCCAAGTCTTCATCTTTGAAGATGTTAAAAGCTCGAACAAGGATCTCGAAGAATCTTCATCCAACCATCCCCGATACCTTCAAATACTAAGTATACTCGCCTGTGAAATTTCACTTCAACCTCAAATAATAATAATGAATTAACGCCGTTGTCACGTTTTGTGGTTAAAAGCTCATATCTAGCCTCCTTTGACGTTTTAAGTAAACTTTGATAATGGTTTCATCCTGACCATGGTTAAAAGCACATAACCCCGTAAAACTTAGTAATAACCGAACTGCCATGAAGAATATCCAAACAATCATCCAATTCATGAAGTACACCCTTTATCTCTTCTTCGAAGTTGAAACCATAGCACCAACATCAGATAAGATCTAGAATTACACTTTCCCTTTCTCCAGGATGGTTCTATCATCCCGGGATTTTATAATTCTATGGTCTAAATCGAGAAATAGCTTCTTTCGTGGGATTTTACAAAACCAAGAATAAACCGATAGATAGATCCGGAAATGCACTTAACTTTTACCATGATGTTTCCATTGTCACGGGATTTTACAAGTCTATGATTTAAACCGAGAAATAGATTCTTTCGCGGGATTTTACAAAACCAAGACTAAACCGTAAACAATGTCAGTTTGAATGTGTTATGACAAATTTGGTTTCGGTGAATATCTGTTTTAGAGGAACATGCAGCGGTTCATCAACAGTTCATTCTCCATCATCAACAATTCTTATCCCATATGTAGAATACTTCACAAACCATACTAAGTAGAGTAGTATACACTACTTTCCCCTGGAGGTTGACCGTAACACATCAAAGTACACGTTTCTCCCCCATGATGGTTTCGAACTTTTGGAAGCATCATAACGTGTACGACCATTTGCACGAGAAGTTCTTGTCATAAGCAAACATCTTGAAAAGTCATGACTGACACTGAAGATTCTTGAAAGATTTTGCGTAGACTGTGAAGTATCATTGACATTCTGTGGCGTTGAATATTCCATGAGAATTGTTGATCTCATCTTAACCATTGAACCCTTTGGTAAACATATCATTCACGTATTCTGTTGGCAGTTGCTGTGACCACTTGGAGAAATAAACCCGATATCCCAAACTTGATCTTGAAGTAGAATTCCCCAGATTTGTTACTTAAAATTGTTCTAATTCTCGTGAAAAAGAAACGGTGTACCCAATGTACAAAACCTCTTGACGTATCCTCAACTGCGTGAGACACCGAAGTGATAGCTACGTTGTGGGTTAAGTGAGAAAGAATCACAACAGTAACTAAATAGCCAAGTCTTTATCACACTCTATAAATCCCCAAACAAGTCTTCTTCGCGGAAGGGTAGAAAGAAAGAAGACGAAATAAGTAAACGCACCCAGAAAACCTCACTTCAAGTCCAAATAAGAAATACCGTACAAAACCCCGTAGTCAACCAAGTTCCAATAACAATTCAAGCTGTGACGTAATATCTTCCATGAAAATGTATAAACCAAAGTATCAATCCTCATAAAACAACAACTCATTAACAAATCTCATCTCACATCAAGTCTCATCATTAAATTTATTAAATCTCATTGCCAGATCTCTTCAACAAATCTCATCATCAACCCTTATCAAGTCTTAAATCGTATTCTCAAACCGCATCATCAAATTAAACCGCATCATTAAACTAAATCTCATCTCAAGTATCAGAATAATCACTAACTGGACCAACTAATCAATATTTTCTTGACCTTGTTCAAAAAGTTTTAATATTCCATCCGGTCAAACTCAACACCACGTTAGGTCCAACTCAATCATACTTCACTCATACCCGGTCCACCAACGTTCAACTTATATGTCCGAAATAATAAACCCAATGTAACCCTAGTGAATATACCAAATGAAATCTATGGATCCGGCCCATGAATAAAAAGTCCAACACTTATAAAATTATCACCCTAGTAATATTGGTCAATGAAAAACTATCACTAATACACGATCGGCCCACGTCCAAATAATACATCCCAGTTCAATATAAGACGTTAATATCCGGCCCACCTCCAAAAATGATACAAACCCTAAATTACACGGGGTATATAACATCACTTAATCTCACATATATCCCTAATAATTCTCACAACCAAACCCTAAATATGAATGTATCCGCCCCCTTTTCAGACAACACTCCTAATCCTCATCTTTTCCAAATATTACGAAACCCTAATCGTAATCAATACAAATCTGCCCCTCTATCTCCACAGGATGCACGCATGTCTCACTCACCACAGGGATGGTTAGAGTAAAGGTATATAACACGGCTACTAGATCTTTGGAACAACATGGGTAGCTTTTAATTCGATTCATTATTGTTTAGAGTTTAAACGAGCCAAACGAATGATTTAACATAATTGTTAATCTCATTTGTTTAATTCATATATTATCACCTATTTAGATCAATGAAGAGATTTGTTTATCTCATGTATGTGGCCCTTGATGTCCTTTAAAAATATGAGAAACAAATCTGAGATCTCAAAAACATCCATTTGTAGTTTCTTATAACTGAACAGGAAGAGATGATGAAATCATTTATGGTTTTGTCCTTTCTTTAATTACTTCGGATATTGATATGAACCTTGACTTCATAAAACTGATCTGTGATGTAATCTTTGTGGGGTTTTTTGGATCTGGAAGAGGACCTTTGAGAACTCTTTTAACCATGAACCAAAGAAATCTGAGATCATTTTTCTAATTACTTTCGTATCTTGGTTAATGAGACTGAGATTCAAATGATGATAGTAAGTTACAGATGATTGTAAGAATGATGAAGTTTGTGTCGAGTTAGCATATGAATAGATTGGGTTGATGTTGATTGGAACCGAATGTGATTTGCTGGGTTGTTAAGATTGATGTAGCATCTTGTGATATGTTAGTGATGTTTGATGATGATAGTTGATGTTGTAATTTAATTTGATGTACTTTGGATGTAGAGATTAGAAACTGCCTCTTGTTCTTTAGTCTAAAATCTAAATCTAGTCTTGTACATGGTTTTAATTGACTGATGATGAACAATGGTTGAGGTCGACACTCAAACCGTACCTAGATTTGTCAAATCGCATCAATCCTTTTACTTACAAACCGCATTTGACTTTTCTTTCTCAAAATGCTTTAAAGTCAACAAAACGCTTCTCAACTTATATGACAAACCGCTTCTGACCCAAACCGCTTCTAGCCCAAAAAGATTCATCCCAATATGACAAACCGCTTACCATTTTTTTGACAAAATGCACAACTGGGTTAAGACGCAGTTGACCATATAACAAACCGCAGTTGACTTTATCAAACCACTTAAAACTTCAAACCGCATAACCTGTTAATGCACAAATCGGTTTTGGTACAGTGAATCAGGACAAATCGCAGTCGAAACCGTCAAACCGCTTTGAAGGACTGTCAAACCGCATCGACGACTTGCGTCAAACCGCATCATTTTTAGTGTAAAAAAGCACAAGTAAATCAAACCACATGATACATTGAATCTGGACCTATAAATAACAAACTGCTTTGTAGAAAATCATATAGCACAAACCGCACTGAAGCATGACCTCAAACCGCTTCCACGAACGTCTTTACCAGTTTCAAACCGCAGCGAAGAATTAAACCAAACTGATCCAGAAGACAGATGAGACTGATAAAACAAAACATTTTGACAACACAGCTTAATCCGAAACTGTTAAAAACCAAAACTGATAAATTCATGTTAAAATCAGTTAAGAACGTTTTGACCACAAACATCAAAAAATCAGTACATGTATTCCAAGTCAACAACTTATCATCAGTTTCAACAACAACATCAACACGCATCAAACATCTTTAAAACCACAACAAACCGCAGCCCAACATGCACACAAATCATACAAACCGCATACATAGACAAGTGCAAAACCGCTCAAAAACCATACGAATCATCAAGAACAACACAACTCTGCTCTGGTACCAATTGTTTTTTGATCCATATTATGTTGTTTGATGATTCGGGTGGTCTTGGATGATGGAAATACATGTTAGCCATTAGAGAGATAAAGAGTAGAGAGGGTGTTCTTGAGAGAGAAAGTAAAAACAAAAAGAAAGGTTAGATTGAATGAGAAGCACCACCCCTTCCAAGGATGAAAGGGGTATTTATAGTTACAACCTAAACGTCCTCCTGTCGGAATGTGGATCAGGCATACAGTGGGTAAAGACCCGTCCGTCCTCCACGGTGTTGCACTAAACTAACTAACTAATCTAATAACCTACTAAATAACATAAATAACGATATGTCTACGAGCTAACATATGCTAGACTATAATTGGGGTGACCGACACTTCCTTATGGAATTTTCAATTCCTAACAAAAATCTACAAAACAAAGGTTAGAAAGCAAGTATATAATGCATAATTTCCTGCAAATAAGACATAAAATTATCTTCTGTTGCACGGATCCCATGGTTCCCTCTTTGGAGGGATCCGTCTAAGCTAAACTGAGGGATCCGTATGTCTGTAGGCTTAAGACAGTAATGGTGATGTAAAATGTGATGTTAACATCAAGATGAGATATGTGTTAAGACACTAAACATATTCTCAAGATAATATGGCATATAACATGTAATTTCATTCAATAAAAATACGAGAAATGATCTACATATCTCTAAAACTAAGAGAATGATTCAAACATGTAATACATTTTCTACTAATTCTAAGAAGTGATGGAAGCCTAAAAAGCATCAATGTGCTTGAATCTAAGGGTGAGTAGACTTGTTGGTTTGGTCCAATCATTCAAGGAGATGATTAAACATGAAATACAACTCATTTCATACTTCTTGAACAAGTCCTTGGGTGATTTGACAATTAGAGCAATTATTGTCATGACTAGAAACCGGAGGAGGTGGGATGTTTTGAGGAGGTTCCATAAGATGGTGGAGGTGTGTTGAGCAACGTAGGATGTGATTCCACTAACAATGAGGGTGATGGTGGTGGTAATGGAAAGTCCTCTATATGGTTAGATCTTTGGTGATTCCTTGTTTCCAAAGATGGATCATTTGGTGATGAAGGTGGTTCCCTATTTAGCGAGAAGGTTGGTGAATGGGAATTCCTTGGTGGTGAGACTCCTAATGACTAGATATTTGGATGAGAAAGAGGTTCGGTAAAGGGATGTAGTCTAGGTTCTAGAAATGAAGGCCTGGGTGTTTTGCTAGACCTAGGTATGTTTGGTTTAGTGCTTGATGAAGCTTTTTCCAACTCAAAAGATCGAATGCTAATTCTAGCGGTTCTTTTAGCTATTGTTGATTGAGTTAGTTGAGGGGGAATTCTAGCATTTGGACTTCTTACGGGTGATGACTCGGTGGATGATATCTCATGGACCATGTGAACCTTTGTTTGAAGAGTTCTTGCTAGATACTTTGGTCATAGTGAAAGAGAGGGTGTAGTAAAAGTCTTAAACTACTGATTTTAGGATTGTGGTAAGAATGGTGGCTTAAGCTCCTAAGAGTGCTTGGATTATAAAGGATGAAGTTGAGTTAATGAATTAAATTCTTGACCACTAAGAAATTTGGCATGCACCAAAGTCAATTATGGTGTTGTTCTACTCTAGGAAGTCATTAAATGGTAAGCAAAAGTGTTTTAGATTACCAAAGAGAGTTTGAATTTGGAAGAAAGGCTGATCACAAGCTGTTCTGTAGACACGGATCCCACGGTTCCCTCTCACTAGGGATCCGTCTAGTTATATGCCAGGGATCCGTCTGACAGACAACAAAGTGGTGAAGTGATTATGCTCTTTTAAGGTCTAGTACCTATAAGTCTTGAGGGTTTGACTTTCCTTGGATGTCTTAAATGGTATGTGACTTAAATGTCCAACCATAAGGAGTGAGGATACCTAATGATGGTTTTTGGTAGGAGAATGGACTTTTTGAGAGTGCAACTAAGTATTCAAGGATGATACTATTGATTTGAGGATGACAAATGAGGACAATTGATCCTAGAGATCAGATGGTGGCTTGAGAGAAATTTGAAAATTTCCAAAGAAATAAAAAGAAATGAAAAACTAGTTTTAAGCCTATTTTGAGGTAAGGATGACAAAAATCAATTTGCTAAAATTGAGAGAAATATCAAGCTAAGTGTCTTGAGATGTGAGGAACAATGTGTGAGCATTGGAGTGAAAATATGGTGAGTTTAGGTGAATTGATAAATCAAAAGCACTTTGAATTTGATCCTAAGTTAGCTATGGGTGAGTGTGAGACCTACTGAGCTTGAGGAAGAATTGAGTGGTCTTAAATAATCATGTCAAGCTAGTATGATGTGGTCTAGGAGAATGGTTTGATGTATAAAGGTCTGCAGCTATATGTCTGTTTGCCCGGATCCCACGGTTCCCTCATCTGAGGGATCCGGCTAGTTATTGCCCAGGGATCCGGCTACTGCTGACCAGTAGCTTCTCAGCAAATGTGCAGTTTTTGCACTCTTTAGCAAATACTCATCCTAATCATTTCTACACACAATAAACATATGCAAACAACCAATATAATGCATAGTAAGTGGGGATGACTAAAATGTAAGCAAAATGAGTGACATCGACTACTTGAATGATATCAAGTTGTCATAAATTTCCCATTTTCCCGGTTCCTAAGTTAGAATGTCTTAGTCTAAGTTATGCCATCTTCTACGAGCTACGTCCTAAGCTACATAAATATTGTTTAGATTGATTACAGACCATTGTTTCCTAAATTGTTCACAAATTAAGGTCTAAGACCTTACCTTCCTTCCACTCATCCTCCTACTTCACCTCCATCTTCATCTCCATCTCTATCGCCTTCACTCTTCACCCCTCTATCTCTACTTCTTCTTCTTCATGAGGAAGTTAGCAAAACATTTGAATATTCCCCTAGTTTGTTGGAACTCTTGTGAAGGGCTTAGGACATCCGGCAATTGGTTGATGTATGCTAAGGGGTTGAGATGGATGTTGCCAAGGGGGTTGCTGCTTCCTTCTCCTTCTCTTTCTCTTTCATCTGATGAGTCCATTGGTGGGTGAGGTCTCTTGCCATCCACTATGATCCTTGTAGTCTTTCCATCGGATAGAGGCACCATGACCTTGTTGCAAAAAGTGTGGTCATAGGAATAAGGAGAAGGATCTAGAGCAAAGACGAAGGTTGCTAGACGAGTCAAGAGCATGGCATAATGGAGTACCATCTTGTCCATGCTTTTCACACTTGCCATTCTTTTTACCATGTAATAGGCGAGGTTGAAGTGAGTGCCGGTTACAAGGCAATAGATCATGAAGCTTAGGCAATCATTGGGATGATCCTTATTTCCTCCCAAGCAAAGTACGTTCTCCCTTAGCACGAGTTCCCATTTATTGTATAA
Source organism: Chrysanthemum seticuspe (assembly GCA_019973895.1). Lineage (NCBI taxonomy): Eukaryota > Viridiplantae > Streptophyta > Magnoliopsida > Asterales > Asteraceae > Chrysanthemum > Chrysanthemum seticuspe. The sequence goes on from BPTQ01000005.1 coordinate 191,825,060, forward strand.
TGGGAACATTTCCGAAAGCTCCATTTGAAACGGATCCCTATAGATCACCTTGGAGTTTCTCGTGACTCTTGATGGAGATGCTCTTTCCATGAAGACAATATCCCTTACCGTAGTTGCTTCCGGGATGACTGTGAAGTATACCTCATGATGATCCACCATGTCATGTAGCTCCGCCAACGACCATTCGTTAGAGTACATACACACTCCTTGACATGGGATACGGAGTATCCTTGCAAACTCTACAAGAGTGAAGGTGAACTCGTGCTCATTGATGATGAAGGCTATCGAAATGGTTCCATATTCATTCCGAATGATTCTCATGGTCTTATAAAACTCTAGTACAAACACCGGACAAAATTTCTCATTAATGTCCAAGAGACAATTGAAGTTGATTGCCCTAAAGACTTGGCGAATGTTGGTGTTGTTAATGAATGAGGGTTCAACAACTCGTCCTTCATGGAATAGTCTCTTTTCTAACATCTTGAAGGCTTTTCTATCCTCCGGGCTCAAACCATCCTTACGATGATACATGGGAATGTAGTGAGCGGTGTCATGGTAATCTTGTTGACGGTTGCTAGGCATGATTGGTCCTAAACAACAAAACCACAATGTGGTGTTAATTTTGTGAATAGTAACCTAATGGGATTTATTACAATTTTGTTCAATACATCTTCATTGAATTCAAAAAATGAGTTTAATTTGTATTAACAATGTTGATTCTGTGATTTAGTTTATCTTAGAAAACAATGTGGTAACAAATTATGACAAACCCATTTGAGCTCAATTTCTAAAGATGAAAATTGTAATCCTAGGAATCAAGGAATGGAAACAACAATGTAGTAAAGATTATACTTACACAAGAGATTGTTTCCTTGGAGAAGATGATCAATTAACACCTTTGAACAGTAAATGGGTTTTATGTTTGTGAGTTTTGAAAGAGTAAAGTGAAGAGTGGAACTTCCACAGTGATCATTTCTTTCTTATTCTGTCTTCTGTTGCACGGATCCCACGGATCCCTTCTATGAGGGATCCGGCTAGTTCAAGCACATGGATCCGACATATCAACAATTCGACAGCTTAAGTGATCTTTGATAATTTTGGTTTGGGAGTTCTAATTCTTGGCTAGGGTTGATGTTTATGCTCTATAACTTATGGTTTGGGGTTTTGATGTGTTTTACTAGTCCTATTTGACGAGGTTCCCTTTTTACGAATAAATCATAATTCTTTAGGAAGTTTTTAAAGATTATGATAAAATCTCATTTTATCATAATATGAGAATTCTCACATGGATACTTATTGACATAAATGAAATATCAATAATCCTTATGTGAGGAGTGATGATCAAGGCTCTCGAATAGCCGAGATATCATTATCACTAGTTTGTAGTTTTGTCTATAGAGATCAACGAAGAATACCATTCTTGATGATGAGTTCAATATAGATAACTACTTTAGTGATTTTTTAAGAGAGCGAAATGATAATACTAAACTTAATCATGTTTAAAAAAAATGACATCATTAATTATCTAGAAAAATATACGAAAATAATTTATTTGTAAGCAATTTATTAAAGATCATACCTTTGCTATATATTGTTTCTAAGAGAAGAAGTATTAGAGAGAAATTCTTCATGATCTTCTTAGGATGCCCAAATCCTAGTATGAAGAATTCTCAACAAAGAAAATGTTAGAAAGATCTATCGTTATCCAACATAATATGATGATTTTAAAACGTATCCTTTAGTTTTTAAGGAATTTCCTTCCTTGTAGTTTTCAATCATACACGGATCGTATCAAGTTTTTAAAGTACAACATACTCTAAGAAACTTGGTAACGAAGCTCTGATACCAATTGTGGAAAACTAGATGGGGGGGGGGTTTAATAGTTTTACCGATTAAAACTTCGTTTTAAAATATTTAGATTGACTTATGTCAATCTATTTAAATGTGTATGTTGGATGTTGATAGATAAATATATAAATAGGTAATGCAAATGTAAAGAGTAAGAAACACAAAACCACGACACAAGTGTTTATAGTGGTTCGGCTACAAGGACACCTTCCTTGCCCTACTCCACTCCCCGAGTCACCTACTCGAGAGTTCGTAATCACTACACGACACAAAACTCCTTATGGCGAAGAAGCCTTCACAACGTCGCCTACTCTTTTTCCGGTACAAGGCTAGACACCAGGTTCTTCCACGATGTAGAACCAAACCTATCACAACGTCGCCTACACTTTATCCGATACAAGGCTAAATACCGAGTTCCATTACAAAGGAGGAACTACTACCCAACACAACACAACATCTATCCCAAAGGAGACCCACTCCTTATTACAACATCATCAAGGTTATCAATATCCTTTGAAACAACCTATCTCTATTTGTACATTGATGCACCATATCGATTGTACACCATTGGCATCTTTCACTAATACCTTTGACATGATCTTTTGGCAACTTTCACAAATGCCTTCGACTTGACCCTTTTGGCATCCTTCACTAATGTCTTTGACACGGACGTTCGACACCTTTCACTAATGCCTTCGTCTTGACCCTTTTGGCATCCTTCACTAATGCCTAAGACACAACACTTCTAGAGAGGAAGAAAGAACTATCAACAAGAGAACTTCAGAAGTCTTGATGATGAGGAAGCATGGCAACTCATGGACTTGAGCTTGCTCGACTTCAAGAGGTGGTGATCTCTCCTTTAAGAGGAACCTAGAGAATCTCACAAAAACAAACACAAACTACATAGAAAGATCCCTTGGATATGATGTTAGAGAGTTTATAATACTAAGAGAAAATGTGTGTGAAAGGGGTCAGTTACAATGAAGAAATGGCTCACTATTTATAGACAAAATATGCTACTGTTCCACGGATCCCTTGCTTGAGGGATCCGTCTAGTGTAATACTAGGGATCCGTGAGACGCTCCTCATTACCCATGGGTTATGGGTCATGGGTCATGGGTCATAGACTTTGGACCATGGGTATCCAAGTAGATACAATGTATCTAGAAGATGCAATGCATCTAGTCAGTGGGTTATGGGTTAGCTCCATGGGTCATGGATAATACCCATCATGACTTATGCATGATGTCATGCAATGGGTCATGGGTTATGGATTTTGGGTTTTACCCAACTACATTCAATGTATTAAGTCAATGGGTTTAAATACTTAAACTTCTACCCATTATAATACATACTAAGTATGTATATATCTACCCAATATGTAAACACTAGTTTTTGTACATATGCATTACTAAATCATGAATGCACTATTACTTGTTTAGTGTTTTATATGAAAATGTAAGCGTGTTAGTAAACTATTGGCTCAAACTATTTACGTATTTTATTTGTTTCGTTAAAATGATTTTAAGTTTGTTATCGACAAAACATTAGAAGATCGTAAAACATAAATAAACGTTTTTATGGCTTATTTGTATTAACAGAATAAAAAGTCAAAATGGGGTATTCTTGGTATTCTTTTGATCTTTTCATTACTTTATTTGATTGGATTGCTAGGGACTAGCAATTGATAGTGTGGGGGGATGATGAGTGGCCTTTTACTCATCATTTTAAACCCGTAAAACCCGGAAAAATGTCTAAAAACACCCAAATGTGCCCATTTATATTGCATATATCCTTGGAGTGTGTTTTTATGTATTTCAGGTACAAAGGATCGAAAACAGGGCAAAAACGAACAAAAATGAGCTTGGAATGAAAAAAGTGCATTAAAGACGGAGCCGGGAGTGATTTTCTACAAGTTTTGCTCAATTTAAATCTAGGAACACGTTTTTGGAGTGAGCTTGAGAAAACGGACCCGAAACACAACCCTAAACCAAAACCCTTTTTACACTAAATCCTAAAAGCCTAATTTCAAAAACTTAATTTTAAGAAAACGGACCCGAACTCAAACACCTTTTTACAAAAATTCCCTAAACCAATTTTTACCATTTATCCTAAATCTCATTTTACCCTAAACCTTTTTAACTAAAACCTAAACCTTTTTTTATTTTAAACCTTTTTTATTAAGAAGATTTTTTCTAAATCCTAAAACTATAATACTAATCCTATACTATTAACACTAAACCAATCCCACTTTTAACTCAAATGCCATTTACCCAAAGCCCAACACCTAATCCTACCCATTAACCCGAACCATTAACCTTAAAATACTTTTACCCTTTCTAAAAACCTTAACCCGTTTTGACACCCACCCAGTCAAACCCACAAGTAATAAAAACCTCATTGGCGCCAAAATTACAACTCCTTCTGTTGGGTTCAGTGAATACTCAAACCCCTTAATTCTAGGATTTGAATAGAAAATACCCTAAGTGTTTATAACCTTAAACACTAACAAGTCACTGAGAGCATAACCACTCAATGAGCTATCTTCAGGATACTCAGTACGAGACGCAGAAGTAAAGTCTCTCCACTCAGTGAGGCGGAACTCAAGGGGTGAAGACTGAGTCAAGAAAAATATGGTGGATTCAATGAGTGATGACAATAACTCACTGAATCCCAAAACTCCACACCAACTATTATCACTGAAGACAAGACTGAATATTAAGACTGAAGGCTAAGAAGACTGAAGAATAAGCGGGACAAGGCGGGATAAGTTTGAACAGATAAGACGAAGTCCTTATCAACTGAAAGTCAAACTTTCCCTGAAACACTAACAACCAGGAACAGTGTCATCACTGACAAGAAGAAAGCAACCTTGTCACTTACTCAATATAGCCATTGTAAACAAAGACAAAACGCATCAGTATTTTGTCTTCTGTAACCTTGTCAGTTTGTCCTCTAGGATAGAGTTAAAAACATACTTGTATAAATAGCCATAAGGTAGGAGTGAAAGATTTAAGCTTGTGCACTAATTGTGAAAAACACACACAAGCATCTTTTACTCCTCCAAATACGAATATGTCCCTGAGATAGCTCAGTGGTACCTGAATATAGATTTAGCCTAAGCTTCGTGAGGAGTTACACCATACTTGTCATTTCAATCCCAAGTACTATTCCGCAAGTACCTGGGTAATGTATTCTTTTTTATTCGTTTTAATAAAGATTATAAACGTTGGAAAATTACTATGTGTTTTATCTTGTTAAAACTTATCTTTATGTACTTTACTTCAGTCATGATTCACACTTAGTCTTTATAACTGTTTTTTGCTATTTGTGAAATGGGAACAACAAGTGGTATCAAAGCAGGCTGATTTATAAAACCCTTTTTAAGCCACTCAAAAACGTTTTTAAAATCAGGATCCAAACATGGCTGAAAGTGATTTACCCTAACTTATCGAAAAAAAGGTGGAGCCTATGCTGCTGTTGCCCCCGACTCGAAGTTGGCAAATTTAACAAGTGTAAGAAGCGAATGCTTTGCTACTTGACTGAGATGGAACCTTCCTACATTAAGTGTATTAATGAAGGTCCATTTGTCCTAAAGACTATTGAAGGTATACCTAAACCTGAAGCTCAGTGGACTCAGTATGAAAGGAGGGTGGTCAACCAGGACCAAAGACTCAAAAGCACTATCATATCTTGTCTTCTTGATAATGTAATGGAGTCTGTCATAAGCTGTAGTACAGCCAAACAAACCTGGAATGACCTGGTCCACAACTATGAAGGTCCTTCAGATACCAAGGAAAACAGGATTATGGACCTAAAACTTGAGTATAATACCTTCAGGGCTAAAGACTCAGAAAGCCTCTCTCAAACTTACACCCGTTATAAAACTTTGTTAAATGAATTGTCAAATGATGGTGTCAAGTTGTCCAAATATGAAGGGCCCGTTTGGTATGGGGTTTTTGGTTGAGCGATTAGGCTCAAAGTAAAAAAAAATGCTTGTTTTGTATTTTTGGGTTTTAATAAATGGTCTCACATCCGTGGCAGTGGGGTTGCAAAATTCCAGACAAGTAGGCAAGGTTTTCTCTTTCCTCTCTTTAACTTTGTTTTTTTTACTTTTTTTCTTTATGTAATAAACTATTTTTCTATTTTGTCTTTTTCTAAATATTATTTATTTTTATATTTTTTTTCTCTTTTTGCATCAAATCCAAATCCAAATCTACAACTTTACATTCAAATTCAAATCCTAATCTAAATCCATCTATAAACCAAACGGGCCCAAAATCAATGTTGGTTTTGTTAACAGTCTCCCTGAGAAGTGGTTGAATTTTTCTCAAGGACTTAGAAATGCAAATCATATTCAGAATCTTGAACTTCTTGAAATCTACGAGAAATTTTTCTATGAGGATACCCTGACTTAAAAAAGTCTCAGGAAGTCAAAAAGTCCCTGACAACCACTTCAACACCAATTTCTACTGCCTTTTATTCAAACAGTGTGGTTCAGGATTTTCAGAAAAATTCAGACGATGAGGCTGATGAGAGAACAAGCAAGGAGTGCCTGAATGACTTGAATATTGAGTTTTAGGAAAGGGCACTCCTTGCTAACTCTAAAAGGTTTATACAAAGGAACACAAGTTTTTCTAATTCTAAAGCTAATGAGGACACTGAGTGTTTTAAGTGTCACAAAAAGGGTCAGTTTGCTAAAGACTATTTTTCAAAAACTGTTTCTGAACCATCTTACAAACCGTCAGGGTCAAACCAGTCCTTAGGTTTTAGCAAATTTCAACCAAAAGTCTGTCAGTCTCATCAAAATTTTCAAAACAAATCTGATCAGAACAAAACTGTTGATTTTGAAGCTAAGTATAGGAAAGCCAAGGCTAAACTAGCAATTCTTGAGGCCACTCTCTCTGAAACAACGCAAAATGTTAAATCTGTGCAGGGTAAAAACAAGGGCCTGGTGGCTGAAGTCTTTGACTGGGATGAAGAGCCAGTCTCCTCAGACGAAAACGTGTAAAAACAGATGAAAACATGTAAGAACGGACGAAAACGTGTAAAAACGTACGAACACGTGTAAAAACAGACGAAAACGAGTAAAAACGAAAGAAAACGTGTAAAAACGGACGAAAACGTGCATACACGAATGAAAACGTATAAAAATGGACGAAAACGTGTAAATAGTCGAAAACATGTAAAACGGACGAAAACATGTAAAAACGGACGAAAACGTGTAAAAACGTGTTAGGATTTGGAAGATCCATGTTGAAGAGTCAGTCACCCCAACAATATCGTAGCTCGTAGACATAACGTTATATTAGTTAGCTTACAAGTAGTATAAGTAATACCGTGGAAGAAGGACGGTCTTTACCCATTTGTTAGGAATTGGAAATTCCATGTGAAAGTGTCGGTCACCCCAATTATGGTCTAGCATATGTTAGCTCGTAGACATGTCGTTATTTACATTATTTAGTAGTTAATTGGTTAGTTAGTAGCGTAGATTAGTTTAGAGCAACACCGTGGAGGAAGGACGGGTCTTTACCCATTGTATGCCTGATCCACAGCCCGATAGGAGGGCGTTTAGTTTATAACTATAAATACCCTTCCCATTATGGGAAGGGTGGTGCTTCTTTGATAATCTAACCTTTTCTATTTTGTTTATCTCTCTAGAATCACCCTCTCATCTCTTCATCTCTCTAAACAATGGCATACTTGATTCATCATCATCCAAGGCCACCCGAATCATCAAACAACATAAAATATACGATCCTACAAATGGTACCAGAGCCTAGGTTTTGTTGTTTGTGATGATTCGAATGGTTTTTAATGCGGTTTGTTTTGTTCACGGATGCGGGTTGATGTTGGTTGAGCTGTACGGTTTGTGAAGTGATTCGTGTATGTTTTTGATGCAGTTTAAGCAGTCTTGATGATGGTTATGATGCTGTTAAATCTGGTTTTAAGTTGTGTTAAACTGCTGTTGCTGTTTTAATTCACGATTCTTTGTGCATTTTTAGTGGCTTTGAATGTTGAAATGGTCGAAATACTCTAACATTTTACACGTGTTATAAGCTGTTTTTAAGCATGTCTATACTGGTTTCATGATGTTTTTACTGGTCCTGAACAATTCATGATATGTCGTTTGATGTTTTTGCTGATGCGGTTTGTGCTAAAGAAGATGGTTCTTCTGTGCGATTTGGTCAAATTCATACATGCGGTTTGATATTGAAAATGTCCAGATTCAAAGTATCTTCGATGCGATTTGTCACTTACTCGCTTGTGCGATTTGTCCTATCTGTCCAGATTCACTGAATCTGGTATGTGACTTGTGTCAAAACTGATATGCGACTTGTGTCAAATATAGTATGAGACTTGTGTCAAATATGTTCCCTGCGTTTTGACGCTAGTGGTATGCGATTTGTTAACCAAAAAACAGGTGCGGTTTGTCTAAGATACCAGGTGCGAGTGTTAACCAAAAACAGGTGCGAGTTGTTGACTAATTACAACCATATCAAAACAACACTCTTAAATCAAACAAGGACTCAACCAGAATCTATTCAGATCATTCTACTACTAACACAATCTTCACAACTGTTATAATTCATCACAACTACAAAATATCAAGAATATTAACTATCTCATACATCTCAGAAAGTTCAACACTCATAGAGAGTCTGCCTACATCAAGACACGACTATTCTTATATCGAAAAGAAAATGATAAATGAATCTCAGATTTTTATCTTGGTTCGTATGGATCCATGTCACAAACCTTTGATGTTCAATATTTCGAATTCCAATAATCACAGATTCGTTTTTGAAGCATAGCTTCATAATGGTTATTTCCGAATCTAATTAAGAAAAAGAGGTTAACAAGTATGTTATCTCTTTGACTTGATTCGTTCGTTAATTAGAATCTAAAACACAAGTTATTTCAGAATCAACTCAAACTACTCTTTTGTTTAAAGATCATTTTGTTTGAATTCATGTCCATCATCGATAAAAAATCATAAGGTTTTTATTATATCCGAATAATTGAAGAAACAAATATAAATCCACTAGGATTTCATTTGTCACTCACGTTCGATATAAATCTAATGATTACATAGATAAAGAACCAACCTTGGTGACTCGTATCATACCATCTCTGTGGCGTTTATGAACCTTCTAGCCATCCCTGTGGCGAGGTCGTGAATGAACATCCATATCATGATTTGTCGAATGAAGAATGAAGATAGCACTTTTGTGGGGAGCGGTTTGTTATTGATTAGATATTGGGGGCGGACTGAAGCTGTAAGGAGGGTGATTAGGGTTTGATGTTTTCTTATGACAAGAACTTTTCGGGCTAATGGTCGTACACGTTATGATGTTTCCGAAGGTTCGAAACCATCATGGGGGAGAAACGTGTACTTTGATGCTTTACGATCAACCTCAGGGGGAAGTAGTGTATACTACTCGACTTAGTATGGTTTGTGAAGGTGTCTACATATGGGTAAAAAATTGTTGATGATGTTGGAGAATGAACCGTTGATGAACCGCTGCATGTTCCCCTAAAACAGATATTCACTGAAACCAAAGTTGTCATAACACATTCAAGCTAACATTATTTACGGTTTTGTCTTGATTTTGTAAAATCCCGCGAAAGAATCTATATCTCGGTTTAAATCATAGACTTGTAAAATCCCGTGACAATGAAAACATCCTGGTAATAGTAAAGTGCATTTTCGGATCTATCTTACGGTTTAGTCTTGGTTTTGTAAAATCCCGTGAAAGAAACTATTTCTTGGTTTAAACCATAGAATTGTAACCATCCTGGAGAAAGGAAAGTGTATTTCGGGATCTTATATGATGCTGGTGCTACGGTTTCTGCTTCGAAGAAGGGATAAAAGGGTGTACTTCATGAATTGGGTGTTTGTTTGGATTGTCCTCATGGCAATTTGGCTATTGCAAGGTTTTACAGGGTTATGTGCTTTTAACCATGGTCGGGATGAAACCATTATTATAGTTCACTTAAAACGTAAAAGGAGGCTAGATTTAAGCTTTTAACCACAAGATGTGACAACGGCGTTAATTCAATATTATTTAATTGAGGTTGAAAGTGAAATATCACGGGCGAGTGTACTTAGTATCTGAAGGTATCGGGGATGGTTGGATGAATATTCTTCTAGATCCTTGTTCAAGCTTTTAACATTTTTCAAATACGAAGACTTGGAAATCTAGTTATTTTTGGGTGACTTTTCCTTTTCTTTTACTTGGAAAAATTGGGCTCTTACCACCACAAAATAACTATCACTTTAAGGAGTTACGTTGTAGTGCTCTGTGTCACATTTAATTGTGGATTTTCAAGAGGTGATGTACGTCTTATACTTGATGGTTGGTTGGATGAAGAGTATAGAGTACTTAGAGATTCAATGGAGGATGAACTCTCGGCACCACTCTTTGTTACATATGTGCAAGTTTAAGTCACGAGTTCGGGTTATTTTAATTAAAGGTCAAATTCATCATATTGAGTTTTCTCAATCAGGTGTCACGACAAAGAGCCTACTGAATTATAATGGGGTTGATTATAAGTTTGCCAAGAGTAGATGAAAAGAGAGAGATAATGACGTTTGAACACAACAGTTCAAGCCTCGTTCTCTAAAGAAAAGAAAAGTGTACGTCTCAGTGCGCTTTATCTTCGAAAGAAGAGAAATCTTGATAAGATCGTTTATAAGCTCAGCTAGGGATCAATAACAAAGATAATAAACACAATACGCAGCGGAATAATCAAAACAATACTTTGTTATTGAACAAGGCTTTCATTCACTAATACTCTAATAAATATTAGACGTTTATAGAAGCACGTCTACTAACTAAACTAATAACCTAGGCGTTTACAAGATCATACGCCTAGGACACACTAATCTAAATCTAATACCCTAGACGTTCTCCCTAACGTCTAGGCTAAACACACACCTTTTAGTCGACTACATTATTGGAAGACTTAATTAAAAACCTACACCTATGTCCTCTTTATATACTAGAGGATAAGGACTAATAAATAAAACTTCTTTTGCAAGCAAGTCCTTCCATCTTTTAGTAGGTTTCCTTCTTGTCATATTAAGTCCCTCTTGTTTCATCCTTTTTGTCTTTATCAACTCAAACTTGTAATTCCCAACAAATCTTCTTATGGCGTTTGAACACAACAGTTCAAGCCTCGTTCCTCAAAGAAAAGAAATATGTACGCTTCAGTGCACATTATCTTTGGAAGAAGAGAAATCTTCTCATTAATGACCATTCTCATCAACATGTTTCATACTTTTTCCATGCGCGATCAGTTATCAAGTGAACCGAGCTACCGATGATTGTTCTCTTATTCCACTTGCTTAATTATAATGACGATGACGACATCATATGCAACCTTTGAGGGGGAGAAGTGTGAATAGACTACTTGAGGGGGAGAAAAAGTGTGAATCTGCTACATGTTGAGTTTTATCTGAGAATATATGGTCAAACGGCTCCAAACTCATGTAAGAACCGAGCTTCTTCTTATCGGGTCATCTTCACATGATGTTTATTCTAAGAGACATTGGTTGACATCTTCTCACGGACTGATGAGTTTATCGACAAAGTGCTTCCGGTTGATGCTTCACGTACACATCCACAGGATGATTCCGAACAATCTCTCTGTTCTTGTTTGATGTGATTGGTAGTTTGGTGTTACCATTTAGTGTGTTCGTTGTGGGCTGATTGCTGATTTCCTTGATGAATGTCACACCCCCAAAATACCTGTTTTGCAGCGGAATGGAATACCTGGGGCGTGACTGTCATAGCATCACAGTTACAATTATATTAAACGACCTAAAGTGTCGTTTTAAAAGCACATCATTTGATATATTAAAACATTCAGAGTTTACAAAAGATAGGTCCCAAAAGATAGTCAACATTTGCGGAAATAAGTTTGTTACAATCTAAACGATGTTTTAAAGTGCATAAAATCCATGTGAGACGCGTCGTCACCGCGACTCTATGATAAGTCCTCATGCATGCCATGAAGTATATGCCTTAGATACCTGAAAATACATTGCTAAAAGTGTCAACACAAAGGTTGAGTGAGTTCATAGAGTTTATGTAAATGTTTTATACGACCACCACAAGTATAAGTCATGTATGACAAATATGTCACATAAAAATGATACAATTGCTATAAGCACATAACACCGAAGCTAGACTGATCATGATGTTCTCCCCAGCAGAGTGTTTTGCCAAAAAACTCAAATTATGATGTTAAATGAAATGCATCCGTTTGACCAGTTGAAACCACCAACCCGGATGGAGGAGTCACCCTCAATAGATCTATTCACTCACTCTCGCTTCTTCCGGAATTAACGGTTTATGATTATAAAATGGGGACATTCAATTGGCAATGAGGTAACTTAAGCAATGTAATGAATTTGATATACTTGGGCTCGTAATAAAATGATGTGCAATGTATTCTCCCCCGTAGGTTTGAAATAAAGTATAAACTTGTAAAACGGGGCTATGAAAACTCACTTGGTACAATGATTATGATGGCAAAAGTGGATACACTGAAATGAGGCGCAATCTCTAACTACAACCTATTATGAATGATATAATCTAATATAAGTCATGATTTAATGTTGTGCATGCAAACGCATATGATATCAATACCACTTGTGCATTTGAAAATAAAGTTTATCGTTGAAATATATGTTTATGACATCTCGTCTTGTTATAAATTACTTTACAAGTACTTACGTTGAAACAACATCCTACAATAGTCGTTTAGCGATTTATCAAGAAATTATAGTTTTTCGTCGCAAAACAATGTACTTTGATAATTCGTGAAAATGGTTAAGTAGCCTCGTAAAGCTAGTTGTAATTCGGCCAATATTGAATATTAGGAAACAAACTCAATAGTTTTGGAAAGCTTGTAGCGATATCTAAAAGTCTTAGCATTTAAAATTTGATCATAGAAGTCTCGATCATAGAGAAAAATATAGATGAAGTAAGGTAGTCGAGCTAAAAATATAGTTTATGAGTAGTTTTTGGAAAAGTTTGAGAGATCGTATATTACTCGTTACAACTTCGTTTGACGAACGGTTGAACATTTTGGAAATTAGGCTAGGTGAACACACTTTTACTTGTAGACATCGTTTTCTCAAAAATATTCCATCGATATGAAAAACGGCTCCAAACATTGTCACTTGCGATAACCATTTTGGTCTAGTAGCAAATATATAAGTGTTATTACTTGTGTAAAATAGTTACGATAACCATATTTAAAACGCGTGTAACTTAGTCGTTAAAGCTTGGTTTTCTACGTTTTATATATCCTTGGTTTCGTGTTAATGAATACTAATATATTTTTGACAAATCAACTCATTTAGATAATGTTTAAAACTCATTTTTGCCCCTTGAATAATCCTTGACAGCTTGTATATTTCAGAAAATTAGTTTTCGTCGTTAAACTTGAAAATAGCGTAACTTCTTCGTTATAAATCCGTTTTAACCCGTTCAAGCGACCACGGTTTCGTTTTAAAGTCTATTTTCTGAAAATATAAACCAAAATACTCCATGACCTGTCGAAATTTCCATATTTCATAAAAATGAACAGCCCTTAATTATATGTTGTCGAAAATGATTTTTCTAGTGTAATACTTGTTCTAAACCCTTCCAATCAACACCAAAGCTATTCTAAACCTACCATACACCTTCTTAGGGTGTAATGGGTTCCTAAAATTCACTAAAATTGATAAGTTTCATGGGAATATTAATAGGATAGTTAAAACTCATTATAAGTAGTAAAATCAAGTATAAAGTGGTATGATTCATAGAAGATTTGCATGTTTTTCTTACTAGATCATAAAAATAAATCAAGTAATAGTATGAAAGATTAGGAAAATTATTTAGAACACTTACTTGAGTGATTGAAGAGTTTTTGGAACTAGAAGCTTAATTAATCTTTAGGTTTTTATTTCAAAACCTTGAAATAGATTACTAAATGAACTTGTTTAACACTTGATCTTGAAAATAATTATGGTTTTTTGTTCTTGTTCTTCTTGGCCGATCACCACAAAGGAGATGAGAGAGTTTTCTCTAGTTTTCACCATGAAATATGTGTTTGCTATGTGTTTTTGATTAAATGAACTCTTTGTATATTGCAAATATCTTAGCAAGTTTGAATAGGTGTACATTTTAGTAGTAAAAATCAACTTGGCTACTTTGATGACTAGGGGGGGGGGCGGCAATGGGGATAAGGGTGGAAGTATTTGTGTATTTTTATTAGTTAAATGCATTTTATGTTAAGTATAATGTATATTTGGTACATATAATTAATTATTAAGTGTAGCGTTAGCTAGAAATCGATTTTAACGGAACACAATAAAATATATCGAAGTTATAAAAGTTATAAAAATTATAAAAATGCATTTCTCGCAACTATTGAGTGAATAAATAATTATCGAATAGAATTTACGAAAACCGTCGTAAATATATATATATAATAATATATATACATAATAACATCAAAATATCGGGTAAACTAATAATATAATTTTTATAGTCTTAAAATGAGTATAAAAATATATTAGGACAATTTTCATAAGTTTTGGATCAATTATTCAAAATAAATGATCGTGCGATAGCGTTTATTTAATAAATAAATATACGTTAATGAAATATGCAAACCCATGCATGAACTAATATGAAAGTGATGTTACTGATGATATGTAGACTAACTCTAGTCTATATGAAATATTTTCAATGATATTCCATGAATACGCAGCTTAACCCTCAAGATTACGCGTATTTGATACTCGTAAACCTAGTTTACGAAAAATGATGAATAGTGAATCATGAATAGTGATTTTTCTTCGAGAATGAATAGTGTTTCGTGAATAGTAAAATTTTTAAATAACCTTTCAAAGTCTCAAACCGACCTTAAAAAATGATGAATAGTAAAATGATGAATAGTAATCAGTGAATAGTAATTTTCCGAGATAAATAGTGAAATTTTCAAAGTTTGAAAAATGACCTGAAATTACGAGTTGTCACATTCGCCCACCCAAAAAGGAATTCAGTCCCTGAATTAAGTTCATGTTGGTTTCTACGGTGTTATTTGTGAAATGGTGACGATATTTGAGTCGCATCTAATCTTCCCACATTTTCTGAATCGTACTACGCCTTTCCAAGGCGAGACTTTCAACATAACTCTGTTGCCAACTTGAAATTCTAATGGTTTGCGACTTATGCATCACATTTCCAATATTTTGCGTCGTATATCAACGTAGCTTTTCTATCTATTTGTTGTTGCTTGTAACTGATTCTTGATCTATACGATTTCTTTGTTGTTTTATGAATAAGTTATGGACTAGTGTGTTGGACTTTCCTGATTTTTGGCTTGTCAATAGGTGATTGACATCTCAACCATAGAGTGCCTCAAATGGTGTAGTCAGTATGTTCATGTGATAATTATTGTTGTAAGGGAACTTGTTCGATGAAGAATGATTTGCCTAATCATTTCCAGAAAATCACACATGCTTTGAGTATATCTTCTGATGTGTGAATCGTTCTCTCGTTCTGACCATTGAATTGAGGATAATAGGAGGTACTCATGTCCCAATAGGTTCCATGGAAATCTTGAAATGATTGAAATTGATACCACGTATCTCGTGCCAAATATCAAAATGTCAAGTCTGTCGATAAGGACATTATTGAAAAGAATAGATTATGGGTAACAGTTGTGATTCCTTGCGTTTCTAGTTCTAGCGAATGTCATGACTTGAGTCTTCCTTGCCTAAGGTGCTTAGTCTCCATTACTAAAATGTTTATTGTTTGATGGTGTCTCTCTTAATTTCTCATATCGAAATATTTCCACGCTCTATGTTTTCAAGTCACAAAACCCTAAATATTTAAGTGATGTGGTGTGGTGGTTGATTTTCAAGATTTGTTCCGATATTGAGTGCTTCTAAGATAGTTCATCACTGAGATTGTTATCATGCTAGCAAAAACGTAGATTTCAGCTCATACTATGTCGAAGAATGTTTGTTCTGATTTCACTTGTAGATGGAGAGTCATTGATTTTCCGATATGTTCAGACCTGTTGCATCTCTTGATATGGAAGTGAGGTTATCTAGAATTTCTAGGGAACACAATGCCTTAGGGGAAGTTTATATCGATAACCTTAATTTAATTCAATTATCCTTTGAGGGAAACTCATTGTAGGGAAGTTTACATGTTGTTGAGGCCATGTTTTATGGATTATTCTGTAGTCTCAGTTAGGAGGCTTGGTTTATTTCTACAGTGTTGCTTAGTGTGTATTCGCTTTGTACTAAATCTTGTAACTCGGTCTAGCTCGTACTTTTGAAATGATAAAATTTGGCTTCTAGTCCAAAGATAGTGGTTCAGATTGTCTCGTGATGTCTTAAAATTTCTATGGAGTTTTAAAACATCTTACTACATACTTCTAGTCCTTGTTGGTAGTTCTGAAATCCTTTCATTGTTTTCTTGTATCGAGGAATCCTCCTCATAGATGGTATGGAAAGTCTTTCCTAAAACGCTCACTGGTAAAATTCTAACTTATCGGTTGAGTGAGTGATGAGTGGCGTAGGTATCTATAGAGTGTTAACAAAAAAAATGTTTATGAACAAGTTATCTGATTACAAAGCTTTGTTTTTGAATGAAGATTGTTTTAGGAAGTTTGAAATGATGCTTGTTTCTTTCATGACATAATCCTTCCTGAATTATACATAGGTGATCAGGCTATGTATAATCGAGGACAAATGATGATGTGATGCTTGGTTTTGTTGAAATGGTATTATGTTTCTCCGAAGTTTTAGATGGTATTCAACGTTTTGTTTTGTAAGATAATGGCTCAAACAATTTTTCACAGTAACATGAAAATCGTTTCGCGTAATGGTAGTAAATAGTTGATAGAATGACTGAAAATCAATATATAGGGTGGTAACAAAACAAATTGTTTTAGAATTCTGTGAAACAATTTTCCTAAGATGGTAGTAAAATAGCTTGAAATAAAATTATGTGAAATAACTTTATAAATTGGTAGCAAAATAACTTGAAATAAGATTTGTTGAATAGTTTGTAGGATACTTGGGAGAACCTCATAGAATAGTAATAGTCTCCTAATTGGTCAAGAATAAAGTTGCCCTAATCCCTAGTAAGATAGCGGTATATTGTTGCGAAATGATTGAAAATTTGGCAATTGGAATAGGGAATGAAATAAACAAAGGTTGTGATTATCGTGGAGATAATAAAGGATAAAGATTATATTAGATAGAAAGGTACTTATTATATGTTCCTGTTGATGGTCTAATCATGTCTCAAGTGTAGGAGCAGTAGGCTTGTCTAGCAGCAACAACTCTGAAACCCTCACCGTCCTCAAACCTATAAGATGGTGTAGTGTCTATAGTCTTAGTGATAGATGGTAAGGGTGTGTCAAATCATGCACGCTTCCCAAGCTGCAAGTCAGATGTATGAGTAGTGTCTATGAGATGTGATGGTACGGATGGTGCTCTAGATGATAATGATGATGATGGAAATCCTAGTGGTAAGTTAGGAGATGATGGTGAATGAAATACTACTCTCTTTCGTGCTGTCTCGCGACGTTTCAGAGGTAAAACTGGAGTATGCACTATTGGACGACTAATAGTGGTATGAGTAGCTGATGGTGGTTGTAGTACATGAGTAGCACATGATCTAAGAATGAGGGTAAGAGAATGTACTCTCTTCCTTGCGGTAAGCATCCTAATAGGTCCATTAGGAATAAGCCTATAAGTCCTATTAAATGGTATGATCTGTCCTGGCAGAATGATAGGAACTGCCTTGTTCCTACGACGAATCGATGGTGACAGTGGTGGTGTAGGTGCAACTTTGTCCTCCTCAAAAGGTTCAGTCTCAGTATCGGATAATATGAGTGATGAGTCTGGTGTAGAGCCAACTGATGTTAAAATTGTGATAGGGAATGACAAGGCATTCTCCACGTTGGAATTTAAAGAAAGGATAATGGAATGGGTATCTGAAGACATATATGTGACAATCAATTTGAAATGAAAGTAAATAACTCGCAAAATGTACATATGAAACCGCATGCATAGTGAATATGCACTTATGATGAAATGATGAGATGCTATGATGATGTAGTTATAGTCTAGGGTCAATGATACAACCTAGTTCTCTATAACTCTTGCTCTGATGCCAATCTGTCACATCCCCAAAATACCTGTTTTGCAGCGGAATGGAATACCTGGGGCGTGACTGCCATAACATCACAATTACAGTTATATTGAACGACCTAAAGTGTCGTTTTAAAAGCACATCGTTTGATATATTAAAACATTCAGAGTTTACAAAAGATAGGTCCCAAAATATAGTCAACATTTGCGGAAATAAGTTTGTTACAATCCAAACGATGTTTTAAAGTGCATAAAATCCATGTGAGACGCGTCGTCACCGCGACTCTATGAAAAGTCCTCATGCATGCCATGAAGTATATGCCTTAGATACCTGAAAATACATTGCTAAAAGTGTCAACACAAAGGTTGAGTAAGTTCATAGAGTTTATGTAAATGTTTTATACGACCACCACAAGTATAAGTCATGTATGACAAATATGTCACATAAAAATGATACAATTGCTATAAGCACATGACACCGAAGCTAGACTGATCATGATGTTCTCCCCAACAGAGTGTTTTGCCAAACAACTCAAATTATGATGTTAAATGAAATGCATCCGTTTGACCAGTTGGAACCACCAACCAGGATGGAGGAGTCACCCTCAATAGATCTATTCACTCACTCTCGCTTCTTTCGGAATTAACGGTTCATGATTATGAAATGGGGTCATTCAATTGGCAATGAGGTAACTTAAGCAATGTAATGAATTTGATATACTTGGGCTCGTAATAAAATGATGTGCAATGTAATCTCCCCCGTAGGTTTGAAATAAAGTATAAACTTGTAAAACGGGGCTATGAAAACTCACTTGGTACAATGATTATGATGGCAAAAGTGGATACACTGAAATGAGGCGCAATCTCTAACTGCAACCTATTATGAATGATATAATCTAATATAAGTCATGATTTAATGTTGTGCATGCAAACTCATATGATATCAATACCACTTGTGCATTTGAAAATAAAGTTTATCGTCGAAATATATGTTTATGACATCTCGTCATGTTATAAATTACTTTACAAGTACTTACGTTGAAACAACATCCTACAATAGTCGTTTAGCGATTTATCAAGAAATTATAGTTTTTCGTCGCAAAACAATGTACTTTGATAATTCGTGAAAATGGTTAAGTAGCCTCGTAAAGCTAGTTGTAATTCGGCCAATATTGAATATTAGGAAACAAACTCAATAGTTTTGGAAAGCTTGTAGCGATATCTAAACGTCTTAGCATTTAACTTTTGATCATAGAAGTCTCGATCATAGAGAAAAATATAGATGAAGTAAGGTAGTCGAGCTAAAAATATAGTTTATGAGTAGTTTTTGGAAAAGTTTGAGAGATCGTATATTACTCGTTACAACTTCGTTTGACTAACGGTTGAACATTTTGGAAAATAGGCTAGGTGAACACACTTTTACTTGTAGACATCGTTTTCTCAAAAATACTCCATCGATATGAAAAACGGCTCCAAACATGGTCACTTGCGATGACCATTTTGGTCAAGTAGCAAATATATAAGTGTTATTACTTGTGTAAAATAGTTACGATAGCCATATTTAAAACGCGTGTAACTTAGTCATGAAAGCTTGGTTTTCTACGTTTTATATATCCTTGGTTTCGTGTTAATGAATACTAATATATTTTTGACAAATCGACTCATTTAGATAATGTTTAAAACTCATTTTTGCCCCTTAAATAATCCTTGACAGCTTGTATATTTCAGAAAATTAGTTTTCGTCGTTAAACTTGAAAATAGCGTAACTTCTTCGTTATAAATCCGTTTTAACCCGTTCAAGCGACCACTGTTTCATTTTAAAGTCTATTTACTGAAAATATAAACCAAAATAATCCATGACCTGTCGAAATTTCCAGATTTCACAAAAATGAACAGCCCTTAATTATATGTTGTCGAAAATGATTTTTCTAGTGTAATACTTGTTCTAAACCCTTCCAATCAACACCAAAGCTATTCTAAACCTACCATACACCTTCTTAGGGTGTCATGGGTTCCTAAAATTCACTAAAATTGATAAGTTTCATGGGAATATTAATAGGATAGTTAAAACTCATTATAAGTAGTAAAATCAAGTATAAAGTGGTATGATTCATAGAATATTTGCATGTTTTTCTTACTAGATCATAAAAATAAATCAAGTAATAGTATGAAAGATTAGGAAAATTAGTTTGAACACTTACTTGAGTGATTGAAGAGTTTTTAGAACTAGAAACTTAATTAATCTTTAGGTTTTTATTTCAAAACCTTGAAATAGATTACTAAATGAACTTGTTTAACACTTGATCTTGAAAATAATTATGGTTTCTTGTTCTTGTTCTTCTTGGCCGATCACCACAAAGGAGATGGGAGAGTTTTCTCTAGTTTTCACCATGAAATATGTGTTTGCTATGTGTTTTTAATTAAATGAACTCTTGTATATTGCAAATATCTTAGAAAGTTTGAATAGGTGTACATTTTAGTAGTAAAAATCAACTTGGCTACTTTGATGACTAGGGGGGGCGGCGGCAATGGGGATAAGGGTGGAAGTATTTGTGTATTTTTATTAGTTAAATGCATTTTATGTTAAGTATAATGTATATTTGGTACATATAATTAATTATTAAGTGTAGCGTTAGCTAGAAATCGATTTTAACGGAACAAAATAAAATATATCGAAGTCAAAAAAGTTATAAAAATGCATTTCTCGCAAGTATTGAGTGAATAAATAATTATCGAATAGAATTTACGAAAACCGTCGTAAATATATATATATATATATATATATATATATATATATATATATATATATATATATATATATATATATATATATATATATAATATACATAATAAACTCAAAACATCGGGTAAACTAATAATATAATTTTTATAGTCTTAAAATGAGTATAAAAATATATTAGGACAATTTTCGTAAGTTTTGGATCAATTATTCAAAATAAATGATCGTGCGATAGCGTTTATTTAATAAATAAATATACGTTAATGAAATATGCAAATCCATGCATTAACTAATATGAAAGTGATGTTACTGATGATATGTAGACTAACTCTAGTTTATATGAAATGTTTTCAATGATATTCCATGAATACGCAGCTTAACCCTCAAGATTACGCGTATTTGATACTCGTAAACCTAGTTTACGAAAAATGATGAATAGTGAATTTTCTCCGAGAATGAATAGTGTTTTGTGAATAGTAAAATTTTAAAATAACCTTTCAAAGTGTCAAACCGACTTCAAAAATGATGAATAGTAAAATGATGAATACTAATCAGTGAATAGTAATTTCCTGAGATGAATAGTGAAATTTTCAAAGTTTGTAAAATGACCTGAAATTACGAGTTGTCACAATGAACATCTTTTTGTTCTTGTTTGATTGGGAGGGATTTTAGTTAAGGGGATTTGCAAGATGTAAGTTAATTGGGATGCTTTTTGGTGTGATGAAGATGTTAACTATCTATTCCCCAACTAGACAATCTTGAAGAAGGTCGAGTCTACAGTCTGTTCTACATTTTCTGCTACATGTTAGAAGACTAAAGACGAGTTGCATTCAATGATCTAAAGAATTCTCCATATTTCGTGCATTTACCATAAAGATTGTCAGTTTAGGGGAGAGCACTAATTGGGGGAGAGTGAAATGTCAAATTTAATCCCTAATTATATTTGCTCACACTGTTCTTCAGCAAGTTGATTCTCACAAAGACTTCAAGCGATCTTCTTAACAGATTTCAAGTATTTGGGCTTATAATGTTTTGCTAATTCTGAAGTATCAAAACCAGCAAGGGGGAAGGAGACACGCATCTAAACGCGAGTAAACTTGATGAACTTAATACTTCTAAGTGATTGAAGATATCCCGAGAAGACGAATGTCATTACCGCAGAGAAACTCAAGGTTTGACTCATGGCGTTTAGTGTCCTTATTCCAACTATGTGGGGGAAGAGATGGAAGAGTTAGTTTATGAAGATAAAAGAGGTACACAAGTATGACATATTCAGGGGAGGTAAATGTGTAACATGATGGAGGTGTTATCAATTATTCCTTCCTTGGGTATTGGTGTACTTCAGGTTCTTGAGCTTCATACACGATCATCAGGGAAGAAAAATGTGAACATTGGGGAGGTGTTTTCATTCCCCTCATGATGTGTATTTGGGAGAGTTCTTGGGTATTGGTGTACTTCGGGTTCTTGAGCTTCATACACGATCATCAGGGAAGAAAAATGTGAACATTGGGGAGATGTTTTCATTCCCCTCATGATGTGTATTCGGGAGAGTTCTTGAGCATTCTTCAAAGAGAATGACTGCATCAATTCAACTACTTGGGGGAATTGTTCTCTTGACACATTTTGGTATGGATCGCTTTAGACGTTAGTAGAAAAGAGATATGAGAAGATTGTTTTGTATGAGGGATGATACGTTGCTGTTCTATTGGATGATATAACCTCGAACGAAGAATCACGATGATTATTCTTAAAAAGAGCAGCAAGATCGATAATAATGCTGTGCTTCTTTGTGCACCTGGCTAAGGCAAGCTTGAAATAGAGCTTCGAATCTGCTCAACAAAAGGATTTTTGGTTCGGGGGGAAGCTGCAAAAGTCTCACTTTCAGATGGTTTAACTTATTTCAATTCAAGAGCCCTTGGAAGCTTTGGTGGTGAATGTTTAAGAGATGACGATTTCTATCTTCTAGAACGGGGCTGTTCGATATCCTTATCTCAGTACTCGTATCATCATCTTCTTAAACTATATCATCTACTCTATCTTTGTAAATATTTATCGAAAACAAAATACAAAAATATTAAAGCAGCAAAAAGAAAATATAAAAATATAAAACCAACAAAAACCCATAAAAATCAGAAAAATTTAAAAATACCAAAAATATGTTTTCTCAAGACATGTCTTCTGGTATCGATAACATCTACGGTCTTAGAAATGTCATTCAATAATGGCACGGGACCATAGATGAAGTTCGAGCAGGAGGTGTAAATATTCTTTTTCAAAACATGTCTAAATCTATGGCTTGCAGTTACTTCAGACTGTGACCCGCGCTTAACTATGGTTTGCTATTATTTCAGATAGCAATCCGCTCTTCAAGAAGAAAAGTGCTGCGCTAAAACGATTTTCATAAATTTAGTGCACTTATCCTAAAACAAAATGAGGAAAGCATGTCGACTAAAAGACTGCTGTTCCTACACAAATGTTTTTCTTTCTATAAATTCTTTAGAAAAATATTTGTTGTTTCAAAATGGTGGAAAAGTGAGTTGCTTGAAAATCAATCAGAATCAGAATTTTCATAAATTTGCAAAACTCAATCAATGACTTCAGCTTGTTTAAAACTTTTTATGAAATGAGCCATTGATTGAGGGGGAGAATGTTTTTCAAATTTACATTACGGGCTTTATTAATCATCCTATGTGCTTAATTCAAAAAGATATTTCCCTATGTTGAAGGACTAGGAATCTAGGATGTGATTATTAGAATTAGATGATTAGAGTTTGATAAACATATAATTCTCATGCCTTTGTATGATCTGATTGATATGTTGGATTGACTATTATTAGTCGATTGCTGTTTGGGTGATGTCGACCACCATATATCTGTTTGTGTGTCCACTAACGTATGCAGATATCATGGATTATAAGAATTTTCCCGATCCGGATCCCACAAAAGTTGATGATTGGATGCTGATAGGAAAGGGTAACTATATCTTGGGTCGACAAAAGAAGAAACGAAACTTAATTAGATCTCTTTGGTGAGTTGGCACGATAGATGCAACGTCAGAGGTCTCACTGCATCAGTAGACGGTTTTCTTCCAACCTACAACAACAACTGAAGCAGCTTGTGTTTATCTCCACCTAATGTATCTTTGTGCAGGAAAAAGTAGTGGATAATACCAATTTTCTTAAAACAATTTTGAAAATGTTGTTTTGCAAATGGAAAATTATTGTTTTGAAAATAAATTGGACTCAAATTTTGGAAATCAACCGGACTTCATTTTTTAAAACTAAAGTCACTCAATCAACGACTACGGTCATGGATTGAGGGGGAGAGTGATTTCAAATAAAATATTTTCAAACGATATTTCTTCATAAGAGTCCAATTGTACGAAATAAAGTGGTGATCTAAAGATTTAATGTTATGTCATGGTATGATTTTCTTTAAAACTCAAAGATCCTTCAAAATGAAATTTTTTCTGTTCTTGTTTGATTGTGAAATTGTTTTATTTTACTAAAAGATCTCTTAAAACTATCATACCTGACACTAACAATCTTTAATGTCTAAAATTGGTCCATTTCAATCATTTTTCAATATTAAATCAAGCCACGTCTTTCCCTAAAATTTTCTAAATGATTTAAATCAATCGGGATCCAAAATCTCAATTGGTTTGAAATTTTTGATCGGGGGAGAGATCGTGATTTAAATCTCAAATCGGTTTTAAAGGGTGATTGTTTCAAAAGCACTCCTTCCTTCATGTGCCAAACGATTAAGAAATACATAATGCACATGATTGTGGAGGGGCATTTAACCATAAACCAGAAGATCTTTTAAATCAGGCACATTTTCTCCCATGTTTTCTAAACTTTATTAAATCACTTGGGATCCAAAATCTCAAAGGGTTTGATATTTTTGATCGGGGGAGAATTTGTGATTTAATAATGAAATTTGATAAAAGGTGATCGTTTTGATTCAAATGTGCATACTGCTCTCCCATATGTGCTAAACGCTTTCGAATCATGATGCACATATTGAGGGGGAGCATTTCAAAAAGAAAATAAACTTTCAAGGTACAAAGATTTCTATGTTTCAACATAAAGTACCTTGATTGACTTTCTAATAGTTTCCTAATGGCTATTGTGATCGTGGATGTACTTTAAAAGAACTCTTTCCTCTTTTTGCTAAAATAATTGTGAAAATACCCATCGCACATTTTGAGGGGGAGAATTTACCAATAAAATCAAATGGCTTTTTCCACGGAAATTGTGATCAAGAATATATTTCAAAGAACTCTTGCCTCCATGTGCTAAACAATTTCAAAATCATATGCACATGTTGAGGGGGAGCATTTCTAAAATGATCAAAACAATTAAGGTACAAAATGCTTTGATTTTATATCACAAGTACCTTGATTGATTTTCCAAATGATTTTTCAATTGGTTTCATAAAGGAATGAACAATACCAATAGACCGACCAATTTACTTTATGCAGGGTGTTATAAGGATGGTTAGGTTAGGTATTCGTTCCCACGATCCCGCCAGAGCTAGAGGGATCTACCCAGGGACAATCCACTAGATAGTGTAGAGTCCTTAGGTATGATGAAAAAAAGGAGAAAAAGGAGAAATTGGGAAGAGTGCGGACTGAGATAGAGCTAAAACTGGAATAAACCCAACAAGGTTCTAGTAATGAAGTCTCGGTAAGCACTGAAGGGGTTGAAGAATGAAAAAGAATTAAATGAGAAAAGGGTGAAAAGAAATAGCCCTCCATTAATTCAACCTTAGGGCAGAAACCGGGTTCAATACATATGCTACTGGTAGTTACCAAGGTAAAACCGATATTGAAGACAAGACGTCATGGACTCAGTGACGCACTGCACTACAACTTCCCAAGCTACTCAAGTTCCTCTTAAAAGGGCTTGTTTCATTCTCACGGGGAACCTACATAATCTATCGACTTTCTCTTAGAGATTGTTGATATTGAAGAAGGAGACCCTCTCCCTAGTCTCCGGCATAGGAACCAAATGTGCACTATTGAGTCTAGAGCCATGAGATCATCCACAATATCTCATTAGGACACTAAATTAATGAAGGCTTGTTGTTTCACACAATGTGGAAAGTAAGATTATATTTTGAGAGTCATACGCATTATCCTTGTGGTATTTCCAGAACATCCGAGTGATATGTAAAGTATTCACGATGAAGATGAAAATCCTTCTAGAGCCAACATCTAACAAGCTCTTGGTGGGTGGCATGTGAGATTTTTTCTAAAGATCAAGCTTGTGACAACTGGACAGAAACGATGGGGCGATTGAATCTTGAATCAACCTTGGTCCAGGAAATGAATTGACGAATACTTTTGGAAAAACCGTTCGATGTGCAAATCTTCTTTTCTCTATCACATCGAATGTGTATTCATATTTCAAACCCAAAAAGTATCTCTGATGGAAAAAAATACTTTTGGAAAAACCGTTCGATGTGCAAATCTCTTCTTTTCTCTAGCACATCGAATGTGTATTCTCTTTCAAATACAAAAGGTATTTTTGATTGAAAATTGATCTTTCTCATAAAACCTTCGTCGTATTACAAAATTCTTTCTTCTAAGCAATACGCGATTGTTTTTCAAATCAAATTTTCATCAATCAGTGAATCTCAATTCGCTGGTTCACTCACTCTGTGTTGTCTTCTTTGAGATGCTCTAGTTTGAGAACGGCTAGAGCAACTACAAAACCCTGTCAAGGAGATTCTTCGGAATTTTACCTGATCACAGGCAGTACTTGTATTGATCAACGGGGAACCGTGGGCCGTGTACCTCAATTCGACGAAAGTGATCAAAGACAATTTCGTGTGTTTTATTGCTAACTGTTGTCTGCAGGTACACTTGGACGGTTGCAGCTGATCGATATTGAGAAGTCAATTCATAGCCGCATGCTCACATCATCCACACTTAATTAAAGAAATCATGACAAGTGCTTATCTACATAACCTGGCTCAGATATTTTTATTCTATGCTTCTGCTACGCTGCATCAAATATCTTGAACCAGTAAAAGCTTCCGCTACTCTGATGAAATGATGTCATGATCCAGAAAGTGTGAGCATGTCGGTCCGAAAGTCACAACATCACATGAAGGCAACACTACAAAGGGTGATCCAGAGATTTACAATGGCTGATGATCTCAATGAATGCTCGAAGATCATCAAAGATGTGGATCAGTTAAAGGCCTCCACTAAAAGTACAAAACTATGCGGACTTTGAAGAATCGCTACTAAAGCACAAAGATTGCGGAACTTGAAGAATTAAAGTCTACGAGCTCAGCACTAAAGACCAAGATAGAATGCTAGGATGCAAAATGTATTTCATGGGGTGACCTCCCTTAGGGGGAGATTGTTAGGAATTGGAAATTCCATGTGAAAGTGTCAGTCACCCCAATTATGGTCTAGCATATGTTAGCTCGTAGACATGTCGTTATTTACATTATTTAGTAGTTAATTAGTTAGTAGCGTAGATTAGTTTAGAGCAACACCGTGGAGGAAGGACGGTCTTTACCCATTGTATGCCTGATCCACAGCCCGACAAGAGGGCGTTTAGTTTGTAACTATAAATACCCTTCCCACTAAGAGAAGGGTGGTGCTTCTTTGATAATCTAACCTTTTCTATTTTGTTTATATCTCTAGAATCACCCTCTCCTCTCTTCATCTCTCTAAACAATGGCATACTTTATTCGTTAGTTATTATCGTAGATTAGTTTAGTTAGTTAGTAGTTAGTAGCGTATGTTAGTTTAGAGCAACACCGTGGAGGAAGGACGGGTCTTTACCCATTGTATGCCTGATCCACAACCCGACAGGAAGGCGTTTAGTTTGTAACTATAAATACCCTTCCCACTTAGGGAAGGGTGGTGCTTCTTTGATAATATAACCTTTTTTATTTTGTTTATCTCTCTAGAATCACCCTCTCCTCTCTTCATATCTCTAAACAATGGCATATTTGATTCATCATCATCCAAGGCCACCCGAATCATCAAACAACACAAAATATACGATCCTACACCATTGTATACCTGATCCACAACCCGAAGGAGGGCGTAGACATATGTATAAATAGCCCTCTCCCTACAAGGGAGAGGGTTGGATGTTCATTTGGTAATCTAACCTTTCTTTTGTTTTATCTCTCTAGAACATCCCATCACACTTCCTTCCTCTAGAACTACACACGAATAATAGCAAGATTACTTGTAGTGTTATGATATCAAATATCTTACAATTGGTATCAGAGCACATGGTTTGATTAGCTAGGTTGTATGTGCGTTCATCTTGGTGGTTTAGATCAAAAAGTTTGGTTTTGGAAGGTTTTTGGACTCATAAGTGACTTCCTTTGACTTTCATGTTTTTGATGTTAACGTAAGTGTTTTTATGATAGGTATAATCTTTTAGGATCAAGTTGTGCAAAATAAACCAAGCAAAAATGTTCAAAAAGGTGATTTTTAGGTGATTTTATGTGAAAAAGTGTCTTTTTTCATTTAAGCGGTTTGTGTCTCGGAGAGCATTCTTGGATGCGGTTTGACAGTTCATCACTGCGAGTTGTTAGGAGAAAGGACAAAAGTACTAAGCGGTTTGAGTTAAGCGATTTTATTGAAGCGGTCTGTCCATTTGCATTTTGTGTGTCAAGCGTCTTGATAATTAAGCGGTTTGACAGAAGCGGGTTGACAGAAGAGGTTTGACAAAAGCGGTTTGAAAGAAGCGGTTTGAAAGAAACGGTTTGACAGAAGCGGTTTGTGTTAAGCATTTTGCTGTTCCTGCGGTTTGTCATCATTGAGGTTTGATGGGTCTGCGATTTGTCAAGAATTGAGACTTGTCATCTGATTTAAACATAATCAAATCATAACTTAACATCAATCACCTAATCCAATCATACAAATAACCCTTTTAACATACAATCACTAATCATTGAATTGATCCAACTTTTATCATAACACGTTCGAATTCACAACAACATCGTGTCCTAAACTCCTGATCCAGTGATTTCAGATGTACTTAAATTGTATGATGCTGTAGACAACAATGAAAATAGGTGCTATACTGAACGGTTAAAGATGATTGAATCAATCAATGAGGATATGAGATCTTCGTGTTCAGAGTCTGAAGAGAGAGAAGTGCACCAGTCTAGGTTACAGAATGCTAAGGAAAGGGAAAGTTGCATTGAACCTTGTAAGATATAGGATTTCATAATCACATCAAAGCATAAACATATGAGGCGTATATAAGTTTTAGAGAGAGAAAGGGAGATGTTCTAGTGAGAGAAAACACATGGAAGGTTAGATTCCAAATGTACATCCAACCCTCTCCCTTGTGGGGAGAGGGCTATTTATACAAACTACTACACCCTCCTACGGGCTGTGGATCAGGCATACAATGGGTAAAGACCCGTCCTTCCTCCACGGTGTTGCACTAGACTAAACTATGCTAATAACTAACTAACAACTAACATAATAAATGATATGTCTACGAGCTAACTTAAGCTAGATTATACTTGGGGTGACCGATGCTTCACAATATAATTTCCAATTCCTAACAATCTCACCCTAAGGGAGGTCACCCCATGAATTACATTGTGAATCCTAGCAATCAATTTAATCTTTAATCTTGAGCTCGTAGACATCAACTCATCAAAATATTCAAACTTTGTGCTTCCGTGGTGAATTCATCATTGTCCAACTACAATGTATATTTCGTGGAGGTTATAGAGCTGATCCACATTGATGACCTTTGAGCTTTAAGAGAGATCATCAGCCACAATTAATCTCAGCATCACCCATTGTTGTGTTGCCAACATATGATGTTGTGACATTTGGACCGACATGCTCACATTCTGGATCATGATTTCTTCTTATCAGAGTAGCGGAAGCTTTAGCTGATTCATGATATTTGCAGCAGCGTAGCAGAAGCATATGGAGTAAAAGTATCAGAGTCGTTGAAGCACTTATCATGATTTCTTTAGAGATGAATGTGTAGTATGAGCATGCGGCTATGGATTGACCGCTTCATTCTGATCAGCTGCAAACGTCGGGCGTACCTGCATACAACAGTTAGCAATAAAGTGCACGAAAGTGTCTTTGATCACTTTCATTGAATTGAGGTACACGGCCCACGGTTCCCCGTTGATCAGTACAAATACTGCCTGTGATCAGGTATAATTCCAAAGAACTTCCTTGACAGGGTTTCGCAGCTGCTCTAGCTGTTCTCAAACCGGAACGTCTCAAAGAAGACAACACGGAGTGAGTGCACCAGCGAATTGAGATTCACTGATTGATGAAAAGAGATTTGAAAAACAATCGTGTACCGCTCAATAGAAATTGTTTTTGCAATACAACGAAGGTTTTAATGATAATCAATTATCAATCATAAAGACCTTTTATTTTGAAATACTAGTACACAGTCGATGTGCTAAAGAAAATAATTTTTAAGCACAACGACCGGTTTTTCAAAGGTATCCGTCAATCCATAACCTGAACCAGGATTGATTCAAAAGATTGAATCGCCCCATCGTTTCTGTTCAGTTGTCACATGGTTGATCTATTGGATAGATCTCACATACCACCCACCAGGAGCTTGTTTGATGTTGGCTCCAGAAGGCTTTCCATCTTCATTGTGAAAATGTTTACATATCACTCAGATGTTCTGGCAATACCACAAGGATACTGCGTAGGAATCTAAAGGTATAATCTCTCTTTCTACATTGTGTGAAACAGAGAGTCTTCATTGACAGTGTCCTAAAGAGATTTATATGATGATCTCGTGGCTCTAGACTCAATTGTGCATATTTGGATCCTATTTCGGAGACTAGGGAGAGGGTCTCCTTCTTCAATATCAACAGACTCTAAGAGAAAGTCGATAGATAATGTCGGTTCCCTGTGAGAATGAAACAAGCCCTTTTAAGAGGAACTTGAGTGGCTTGGGAAGTTGTAGTGCAGTGCGTCACTGGGTCCATGACGTCTTGTCTTCAATACCGATGTTACCTTGGTAACCACCAGTAGCATATGAATTGAACCCGGTTTTTGCCCTAAGGTTGAACAAATGGAGGGCTATTTATTTTCACCCTTTTCTCATTCAATTCTTTTTCATTCTTCAACCCCTTCAGTGCTTACCGAGACTTCATAACTAGAACCTTGTTGGGTTTATTCCAGTACTAGCTCAGTCTCAGTCCGCACTCTTCCCATATCTCACTTTTCTCCTTTTTTTCATCATACCTAAGGACTTCTACACTATCTAGTGGATTGTCCCTGGGTAGATCCCTCCGGTTCTGGCGGATCGTGGGAACTAATACCTAACCTCACCATCCTTATAACTCCATGCATAACGTAAAATGGTCGGTGTTTTGGTTTAATTCATTCCTTCTCGAAACCAATTGAAAAATCATTTGGAAAAACAATTAAGGTACATGTGATACGAGATCAAATCATTTTGTACCTTAATAGTTTTGATAATTTAGAAATGCTCCCCCTCAACATGTGCATATGATTTTGAAATTGGTTAGCACATGGAGGCAAGAGTTCTTTGAAATATTTTCTTTGATCAAAATTTTCATAGAAAAAGCCATTTGATTTTCTTTGGTAAATTCTCCCCCTCAATACGTGCATAGGATTTGTAAAATAATTTAATCACATAGAGGCAAGAGTTCTTTTGAAGTACATCCACGATTACCAAATATTTAGAAACCATTTAACACACCATCAAGGTATATTATGTTAAAACATGGAAATCTTTGTACCTTGAAGATTTGTATTTGTTTTGAAATGCTCCCCCTTAATATATGCTTCGAGATTCGAAAAGAGTTTAGCACATATTAGAGAGCAGTATGCACTTTGAGACAAAAATGGTCATCTTTTATCATCTTTCATATTAATATCACATTTTCTCCCCCGATCAAAAATTTCAAATCCTTTGAGATTTTGGATCTCAAGTGATTTAAATATGTATGAAACAAAACATTTGTTGGAGAAAAATGTGTCCGGTTTTATATGATCTGAAGTGGACAACACTGAAGTTCCCTTTTTTAGATAAAAAGGGAAACCACAATACATAACCTAACACTATTACATACATTATAGTTGTTCATAGTACATACACCACATTTTACACATCAAAAGTACAAAACAGAAACTACTTCCGGAAGATGACTTCATTCAGTTCTTTGAAGCAGCTTATAGTGACCTGCACGAAGTCTACCTCCCACAAAACTTTTAAGGCTGCGATAGATCATTCTAGTCTTTAATCTTCGTCTGATTGCAA
This sequence comes from Chrysanthemum seticuspe, assembly GCA_019973895.1. NCBI lineage: Eukaryota > Viridiplantae > Streptophyta > Magnoliopsida > Asterales > Asteraceae > Chrysanthemum > Chrysanthemum seticuspe. Next base: position 191,857,104 of record BPTQ01000005.1, read on the forward strand.
CAATGAAATCTTCACACCTCTTCACATCCTCATCAGACCAGAATTTCATTTTGTTCCACGGCTTCATATCAACTTTGATTTCTTTCACTCTAGAGTTCAATTATTCTTCGACCATCTTGAGTGTACCATCACTGAATTTGTATAACTCACACAATCTCATTAACATTCTTGACCCATATCTGTTAGTGAAGAGGACTGCTCTGGGGGTGTCAATCACTATATATTCGTGACGATATTCATGTCCTTTGGCTTCCCATTGCGGTCTTGTTAGGTTGACCCGAGTCTGGTAACTTTCTATTCCCAATTGAAAATCCCCAACTCTTAGTCGAATGACCAAGCCTCTGATCCAGAGATTGACAGCAGCTAAGAGAGCCTTCTTCTCATGAGCAGGAAGATGGTCAAGGTGTCCTTGGAGGTTCAGAAGACAGAGATCTTCAAAGTCATTTGGCATTAGATGTTTGAAGTCGTTTTCTTCTATAATGTGCTCTTTCAAGTCAGCTCTTCGAAGAACAATCTTCTTCAGGTAATCATACCCGTAGATTGAGAAGATCTCTATACTGATAACACTTAGAATACGCAGCTTGGATCGAACAGCTCTGCGACTCTTTTTAGCACTATGTCTATCGATGTAGAATTGCTTCTTCTTGAACCACCAATGAGAAATGCCATATGAGGCAGCAATGTCATACTGTTGTTCTTTGTCTGCCCAGAATTGATCCGGTACCATCTGTTCAAGACCCTGATCAGTGTAGGTAGCAGCTTTCATCTTCGAAATCGATAAAGCTGGTCTTCTTTCAGAAGTGCGAGTACATAGATAGTCCAGGTCATGGTTGAAGAAGAACTCGGACTGAATGGTCATTTGTCCAGGTTCACCACCGAGAGGAAGAGGGTTGTTCACATCAAACCTATTGATCTGCTCACTGACTTGATCATTCAGCATTTTATAGCATTCTTCCATCTAGTATTGAAGCTGATTAACATCCGAGTGGAAGACTTTAACTATTTCAAACGCTGGGCCTTCAAGATCTTTAGGAGTGATTGATGTAATTTCATTCTTCTCACAAAACCACTTTATAAAGCTTCCCATATCTCCTGTGAAGTGAAGAAGAGAATCTTCTGCTGGTGCTTCATAGTTGGAAATAATAGTTGAAGCCCAATTATTGTCTGGGTTTATTGAATAAGACTCGGGAATGAACCATGAAGGTTCAGGAGTTTGAGGTTTAGCTTGGGTAAGCCAACTTTGAGTAACATCCTTTGAAGGTGTAGCTCTAGACGTTTTGATGCGTTTTCCCTCAATATAAGCATCCAACCAATCTTCTTCATCTGTAACATTGGGGATGTGCTTGGTAGAAGCATCATCATCTTCTGATTCAGACTCTTCATTAAGTATTTGCTCTTCAAGAATGGTGGAGATGGTTGGTACCGGGAGTCGACGGTGGTCCATGCAGTAGACATCTTTTGAGATCTTTGACCACTTGAAGTACCGGTTTGTTTCTGAGTTGTTGGTGGTGGTGAAGGTGGGCTTGCCTTGTGAGAAGTGGTTGTACCAGAAGATCCTCCAACTCCAGATGTGCCTGCTCCGCCAGTAGGAGGTGGTAGTGGTGACTTGGGGCCTCTAGACATATCTTTTGAATCCATCGGAACCGTCCTTCTTTTCTTCTTAGCCTCCCTTTCACGAACATCGACTACAAACGGCTTATGATCATCATGCCTCATAGATTCATCGAGTGCCTCGTATAATTTCTTATGTGTACTGTGCAAGTGCTCTCCTGCCTCATACATTATTTTTGAGAGAACTGATCTCATGTCAGAGATCGGCAAGTCTTTGAATCGCTGAAGTAATGGAGCCTTCATTGCCCATTCAACCGCATCTTTAATATCTGCTTCTATTGCCTTTGTTACGACTTCATTGAGATTAAGATTCTCCAGTTTTTTTACACGAATATCAAGATTGTTGACAGCTATAGGAAAATGTTTCTCAATAGTTGCAATGCGTAACATGGCCTCTTCAAGCAATTCCTCAGTTGTTTTAACAGGAGGAGGTGAGGCACGAGGTGGTGAGGCAGGTGGAGTGACAGGATCACTGATAGTGGCAACTTGTAGTGGATCATTAGCGGGTTTTGGTGGTGGAAGAATAGTTGTCATAGCATGTTCGAGTGTAGGTGTGATTGATGGAGATGTGGCAGCAGTGGAGACCTTAGGAGCCGACATTGGAGGAACAGTTGAAGAGTCTTGTTAAATAGTGACTGAGAACATGGACTGAACTTCTTCCTTTTCATTTGTTTACTTGTCTGACTCAATGTCTGAGGGACCGTCTTTTAAGAATTGGTCACCGTATGAGAAGTCAACATCAAGATTCCTAAGTGAGGAAAGAGATCCTGTAGACATGTTTGTTTCTTCAAGACGCCTGTGTACTTCAGATCCTGGCTCAAGGATCTCCTGTGGGTCTTTTAGCAGCTCATTTTTATCACTTACTGTTTCAAGCACTGGGATCTCTGCAGTAAAAGGTGTCTCCTGATTTTCTTCCTGTTCATTACTGGACACAGGGGATTCCACCGATGTATCCGCCACATCAATGTCCATCCCAAATTTTTCTTGTGTAGAGGATGATACAACATCTCTTTTCTTGAGGATAAACTGGGTAGTTGTTTTGGGAGGTGGTGAAGAGATATTCAGTAGCATATGTGCAGCTTGTTCTGCTTCTCTTCCAACAATTCCTTTACCTTTTTCATGTGTGGCAAGATTGATTTGTCGAGGTGCTAACTCTGGCTCTCTTATCATGACCCCTCCCACTGGTGGTCTTTGAGACTCGTTCAGAATGTCAAGGCTTTGCTGAATTCCTTGTTGGAATGCAGCTTCGTGTTCATCAATCAACTCTGTCTCACTTCCGGGAACCTTAGTTCCCTCATCATTACCCTTACCAGTGTCTCTTTTTCTCCTCTTTTGCATTTGTGAAGGAGAGACATTAGATACAGAACTATCAGGTCTCTTGTTTTTCTTGGGAAGACTTGAGTAGGTGGTTCTTGATTGTTTTGATTTTGATTGTGTGGAAGTGGACTTGGGTGAGTCAGCGGTTGTGGCGGAGGATTTCTTTACATAACTTTTGAAGTAATCAGCATTCTTGATTCTATCATTAAGCAAAGCTTCAGGAACTGGCTTTCCAAAAATCTCCTTGTCATGTCCTCTGGCAATATATTTAATGTTGCCAAGAACGAATTCATCACTGGCTTCATGCAGGGCTGACTCGCTACGTGAGTTGATCCGGTGAGTTTGTAGCAGATGATGGATAATGAGTTTTGAGAATCTGATGCTGGGTATCACTCGTTTACCAAGACTTTTTCTTCCTTTGACTTTATTCTCAAAGTTAATTCTATCGGAGATAAATGTGTCTAAGGACAAGATGAATTCTTCCCAGATAAGTTTAGCGAAGTCAATATTTTTCCCTTTGACTATTCCCCACAGTATTTGCATTATGGGAGCTCGTACTCTGTCTGTCCCTGATGTTTTACCGGTTAGGCATAGATTGAGGATTGTGACGATTGATCTCCATGGTTGATATATTTCCGCATTGATGAGTGATGAAATCTTGGTTATTCTTTCCGGGTATCCCAATTCGTTGACAAAGTCTAAGATTTCATGAATGGAGGGTGGAGTGATGAATTTGTTAGAAGGGTTTCTTGGTGTGATCTGAAGAGCATCCCTGAGTGTATCAACCGAGATGTCATACCATTTGTCTTCAAGCTTACACGAGTATGACGTAGATATCTTATCCCACGTAACTGTTTTCCAGAATTGCTGAAGATAGATGGATGGGATTGTGCAACGCTTGGTTAGGGCATTAAAGAAGTTGGCATCCTTCAAGATGTCGACAGCCAGTCGGTAAGTTGGATTATGTTTCCCTCTATCCACATCTAAGTAGCAGTTGCTCTTAGCAATTGACACCCATTCCGCACGTGGATGTAATTCATCATCAGTCAGAGTGACAGTTGGTGCAGAGGCAGTAGGAACATCAGATGATGTGATGTCAGCCATTGACATCTGATAGTTACACATACAACACAAACCATATCCAGGAAATTTGTTAGGTTAAGACACTGATACACCTCATGACCAATTTATAACCCAACATTTAGAGCTTCAGAAAGAAGGATATGACATATATGGAGACATAGGATGCAACTCGAAATTAAGCACACTTTAAAGGAAATTGCAGGGCAACACGCATACAAGAAACACTAGGCAACTCGCTATTTAGAACGTACCATGAACAACCCAATTATACACTCAAACACATGATTATACATACTCAGAAAAGATTACATGCCAAACAAGAATCTACATACAATGAACAATACCAACAACCCAATTAAATCCACTAGCCATTTTAACATAACCCTTAATCACCCACAATACGCATATCCAGAACAAACCAATAAGATCATCCAGTCATTTTCAACACATGTCATAACTTAAACGAACAAACCTAAGTCTACTTTCAACATCATTTATCAAAAACATACAAACCTAGAGTCCAAATATTTGATCTAGATGAGAACGAAGAGACACGATCTGCAGAAGGTTTAAGATAAGAGATGGTTCAAGTACAAATCATGAAAGAGGTAAGATAAACACGATCAGATAGCAAGAATAACCTACCACACAATCACCAATTGATAACTCGCTTAGAAAAAGAGTTGAGAGAGAATAGTTTTAGCGAGATAAAGCTTTGAACAAGAATGATTATGATTTGACCAAGACACCCAACCCGCATACATAGGTACACAATTATAGCGAGTTGACACTTTTAGTCCCTTTACTTAGCATAGCAACTTGCATACCAGGTACATAGTTATAGCGGGTTGACACTTTTAGTCCCTATACATAGCATAGCAACTCGCATGCAGGTAAAAAAGCAACTCGCATATTATAAAGACATGAAAAAAATATCTTCACATAGCAAAACACCTTTTATCATACCAAGAATCATAATTTAACACCACATAGCATGGAAAAGCCAAATCACACTAATAAGTATGCAGATGATTAATCAACAAAGTACCAAATCAATAGTAGGTGCACAATTCTCCCCCTTAATCAATGATACGAGATAGGGTATACTCATTGATTGACTTAGTAACTTGACAGTGAGATTATGACAGCTTAAGTATGAGATTGTAAAAACAAATAATATTAAAGGTTATAAAGGCTCTGTTCGAACTTCATCTGAAGTCCTGTGTCATTGTTGAATGACATTTCTAGGACCGTAGATGTTATCGATGACAGAAACTTGAGTAAAAACGAGTGTAATAAAAATACAAAATTTTATATATATAAAAGATTGTCTAAAAAATTTTATAAAAATCTAATAATAATAAAAAATCTATATATATATATTTTAAATTTGTACAAGACTTAATAAGAACGAGTCCTGAAAAGAGGGGATCAGGAGTCAGAGTACGAGGTACATCAATTCTGACAAGCTACAATTCCAGAGTGAGCATTCTTCAGTTCAGATGGAAACCAGGTCATGATGTTCATGAATAAATTGAGCATTGTACCTGAAAAAGATTGAGGACACTTTGCACTAATAGCACAAGTAGTATTGCAAATAGGTGGGTTAGTGACAGGTATATCCTCAATTTTTGATGTAGTACAGTCAGGTCTAGGAGTATCTTTAATAGACATTCCTTTAAGCTCAACATTCTTGAATATTTTTCCTGTGGGGATCCACTTAAGACAACTTCTAGGTGAGTAAGTCCGTTTGGTACCTGTGAACTTAAAGAGTCTACCAGTAGGAATCCACTTTGTTGGGAATTATGTGAAAGTCTGATTATGCTGATATTAATGCCGAAGTGTTTCTACTGAAGTGAAGTGGATTCTGCCGAAGACTTATTCTGCTGAAGAATAATAGTGATTAGTTTGTTTCTACGGAAGTGTTTATTCCGTATTTAGTTTATTTAGTGTAGATATACATGAGCTTTATTAGGAAGTGATTGTGTATATCTTATTTAGTTTTATGATTATACGTTTCTTGGGAAACGGTTTAGCGATATTGTTTAGGGTTCCTTATCTATAAAAGGAACACATTAGAAAGGTTTATGTACCGATTGGAAAAACTCAGTTTTAGTTAATATAAAGATCCATAGAGGATCAAGAAGTTCTTAGTTATTTACTTGTGTTTATATTCCGCTGATAAACATTAGTAGTAGAGATTGTCTTTTATTGTGCTTGTGATTACATAGGCATACATAACGATCCACGAGCTCAAGATCTATCAAGGTCTTTGTTAGTTTTAACAAGTGGTATCAGAGCCTCGTGAGAGTCTCTACGATACTAAGGACAAGCTTTTTCTAAACACCCTTACAACCATAACAAAAACATCATGCCTGGTTCAGATGCTGATACTGAACTCACCAACAACCAAAACTCCACCCATCTGCAGCAACTAAGTCTATCAAATAGCAATGCTAAGTTTCCTTACCTTAAAAGGGAGGAATATGATCTTTGGGCTATGAAGATGCAGAACTGGATCTCCAACATTGATTGGAATCTATGGCAGGTAATTCTGAAGGGGAACAGTTTGAAGAGAACTACCAACGATGCTGCTGGTAATATGATGAATGTTCCTCCCAAAACTGCTGAAGAGTTGTTGGCAGTTCAGAGAGAAACAAAGGTCAGAACTATTCTTTTGCAAGCTATTCCTGAGGATCACTTGAGTGATTTTCACTTTATGCAAGATGCCAAGGATATATGGTTAGCGATTAAGGCGAAGTTCGGTGGGAATGAGGAGTCCAGAAGACTGAAGAAGTCGATGCTAAGACAACAGTTTCAGGACTTTCAGATCTCTGAAGAGGAAGGAATTCACAAGGGCTATGATAAGTTTCACAAGATCTTAAGTCAGTTGAATTAGCTACAGGCGAAGCCGGATAATGATGACTGTAACTCTAAGTTTCTGAGGTCCTTACCTCCATCCTGGCTACATGTGAGCATAGCTTTAAAAGCTAAAGGTGGTTTGGACATGATGACCTTTGATGAGATGTATAACAAACTTAAAGCTCTTGAACATGATGTTAGAAGCCCTTTTCGATCATCTTCTACTGCTAGTCATACTGCATTTGTTGGAGCCTCTACTCCAAAGTCAAGCTATTTTCCAAGCTCATATCCATCATCATCTAATGCTGCTCCTTCATCAAGCTCTCTTCCTAGATCCAGTGGAATTATGGAAGATGTTCTTGGATCTTTCTTTGCTGATTATGATCCACAGCAGGAACTGGCTTATGAGGATTTTGATCAAGTGGACCCACTTGAGTTTGAAGAGATGAAGCTGAGGTGGCAAGTGGCCATGCTTTCCATGGATATCAAGACCTTTGAGCGCAAGGCTGGCAGACGGTTTGGATTCAAAGGACGTGATCCAGCAAGGTTTGATAAAAGGAAGGTTAAATGCTTCACATGCCAACAGATAGGTCACTTTTCTAGAGAATGCAAAGACAGGAAAGCTGGTGATGAAGTACGATACTCTACTTATCAGCAGTATCAGAAGGATGCAGGAACTTCAAAGGGATCAACTGCTTTGGTCACTCTTGATAGCAATGTGGACTGGAAGCTTCATGAGGAGTCTGAGAATGATGGTTCTGATAATGTTGGGTTGATTGCAGGCTGTACTTCAGAGGATAGGCATGATCAGATTGCCTTGATGGGCATCTCTCAGGTACAAAACTATTTGTTTGGTTGTAGTGAGCGTTATAATGAACTCAAACAAGCTTATGATATTATGGAACCAAAATATAATGAATGCTATGTGGAAGTAGAAGCTTATAAACAGGCTTTAAAAACACTAGAAAGACAAAAGGTTTGGTTACAAAAGAATGAAATAGCTTATGGTGAGAAAATAGGTGTTTTAGAAAGAGATCTCGAATGTGCGACAAATGAGTTAAAATGGTCTGAAAAGTTAAGAGCAGATGTAGAGTCAGAAAATCTAGAGCTTAAGGAGAAAATTAAGGAGGAAATTGCTAGAAATAATGAGTGGATGATGAATGGTAATAAGTTGGCTAGTCTCATTTATAGCAGTCAAGCTCCCAATTCTACAGTGGCTTTAGGTTTTAAGAAATATGTAGGCCTAGAGGCTAGGGATGACTCACGTAGATCTACACCAGCAGGCCTAGCTAATTTTGTGAAAGAAGGTGACCTACATGCTGTTCGTGGACCAATTAGAGGTGAGCACATGCCCATTGACCTTTCCACTATTAATGACTTTGATGGATCACACCATCTGTATGGCAAAAAGTCAAAAGACTTGCCAGACCCTAATACTTCTACTAATGACTTTGTCTCTTGTGTTAACAGTGACAAGTCTTCCAAGCAATGGTCTACAGAGTGTGATTCAAATGACAAGTCTGACCTTCCCAAGTCTGACCTTCCCAAGTCTTCACCCCTGCCAGCACCCAAGACTACCAATAAGCATGACAGAGTTGCTGCCAAGGAATGCCCTTCCAAGACAGTTGCCTCTGAAGACTTGCTTTTTAATTCTTTGCATAATAATACTGTTAAAAACAATTCTTTTCATGGTTTTGGTTTGAATACTTCTGCTTGTAAGAATACTTCTTTTGGTTTGAATAAATCTTCTCTTCAGAAGAAATGTTTTGTGTGTGGAAGTAAATCTCATTTAATTAAGGATTGTGACTATCATGAGCAAAGAATGAGTAGATGTGGTGATTCTAGGAAAACCAGACCAATGTGGACCAATGTTAATGATATACCACCTTATGTTCCACAAGCTGCTAATTATAATACTTCTTTTCCTTGGAGAAGATCTTTTGGAAAACCATATGTTCAACCAACCAGTGAATATTTTAAAAATGGTTTTTGGCCTAGATATGTTAACCCTATGACTGATGGGAGAGGGTACTGGGATACTGCTGTCAAGACCTCAGCAGGTTGTTCTTGGAATAAACAGAGACCTAAGTTTCATTGGAAACCCAAGAACAATAGTGGATCTTATACTTCTACATGGCACAACTCATATGATCCACAAGGCAGGTTCAAGTCAGCAATGACTTGAGCCTCCATAGTGTACTAATTCTTTGTATATTTTTGTTGTTGTAGGATCATCCCCTTAAGCATAAAGATGTTGGAATTGTTGACAGTGGTTGTTCTAGAAGTATGTCAGGAAACAGGGACATGATGCATAACTTTATACCTATTGAAGGTGGAGGCAATGTAACCTTTGGAGGGAGTGATGGACGAATTACTGGAAAAGGGACCATCAGAACACCTCAGCTGGACTTTGAGAATGTTTATTATGTCAAGGAACTTCAACACTTTAATTTGTTCTCAGTCTCACAAATCTGTGACACTAAGAACAAAGTACTCTTCACAGAGGATGAATGTCTTGTGCTGTCTAAAGACTTCAAACTCCCAGAAGATACTTCAATTCTACTGAAGGTTCCTCGTAGTCATAATTTGTATACATTCAACTTAACTAATGTCAAACCAGCAGGTGACTTAACATGTTTGGTGGCTAAAGCATCTGTGGATGAGTCCACCAAATGGCACAGAAGGATGGCCCATGTCAATTTCAAGACCATCAACCAGCTCTCTAAGCTGGGCCTTGTTCAAGGTCTTCCTGCCAAAGTGTTCACAAATGATCATAACTGTGTTGCATGCAACAAAGGAAAGCAGCACAGAGCCTCATACAAAGGTGTTCCTGTTACAGCAGTAACCATTATTTCTGAACCTCTTCAGCTGCTTCATATGGATCTGTTTGGTCCAACTAAAGTGAGAAGCATTGATCATAAATATTTTTGTCTGGTGATCACTGATGGTTTTAGCAAATTTTGTTGGGTATTCTTTCTAAGGACCAAAGATGAAACTTCTGAAATATTGAAAGACTTCATTACCCTTATTGAGAATCAGTTGAACAAAAAGGTGAAAGGAATTAGGTGTGATAATGGTACAGAGTTCAAAAATGCCATTCTAATAGAACTCTGCAGGTTAAAAGGAATCAAAAGGGACTATAGCACTCCAAGAACCCCTCAACAAAATGGGGTGGCAGAAAGAAAAAATAGAACCTTAATAGAGGCTGCAAGATCAATGCTAGCAGACTCTAAACTTCCTACCATGTTTTGGACTGAGGCTGTTGGTACAGCTTGTTATGTACTCAATAGAGTGTCCATTACTAGACCACATCTTAAAACACCATATGAACTTCTCTTTGGAAAAGTTCCTGTTATTCATTACCTTAAACCGTTTGGCTGTCAGGTGACAATCTTGAATACCAGTGATCCTTTGGGCAAATTTGATGAGAAAGCTGATGATGGTTACATTGTGGGGTATTCTGCTCATAGTAAGGCATACAGAGTTTATAATGTATCTGCAAAGAAGATTGAGGAGACATTGAATCTGAGGTATCTTGAAGACAAGCCTAATGTTCAAGGCCAGGGTCATGTTTGGTCATTTGATCTTGACTACTTGACTGATTACTTGGGTTATGCTAGACATAAGGCTGATCAAAATGCAGATTCTGAGGCATCTCCAACTCCTAATACAGACACTTTGGATGCTCACTCTGACAGTGGGTCTGATGATGAACAACCCATTGTAGTGCCTTCCTTCTCTCCTAACAATTTTGTAGGTGACACTTCTAAAGCTTATACTGATGTGGGTGAAGATGAATTCTATTATGCTGAGGACCTTGCCAGACTAAAGAAACAAGAGTATGCAGCCAACTTAGATGCTGAGAAGAATGTTGAAAATAGTACAAATGAAGCTCTCGGCAGAAACTTCAATTCTGCTGAAGGTAGTTCTGTTTCTCCTCACCTCTCCAATTCGGCTGAAAGACATGGTGACACTACTCCTATTTCTACTAGAGTGTCGACAGACCTTGGAGAACCTTATACAAGGTTTCCAAAACCTTCAGATCTTGGTCATCATCAACCTAAAGCAGGCATCTTCAACACACCTTCCTATGATACTGATTTTGAACCTACTATGACTAATCTTGATTCTTCCATTGATGTCAACACCACTACTACAACAAGGATCAACAATGTTCATCCACAGTCTAATATTATTGGTGATCCTAATGCTCCTGTTAGAACAAGAGGTACTGTGGCGCGTTCTAAATATGGACAGGTAGCTTTTATCTCTTATGTCTCAAATCAGCAGAGAGACAATCACACAGACTATCAACATTGTCTGTTTGCTTGCTTTCTCTCACAAGTGGAACCAACCAGTGTTACTCAGGCTCTTGAAGACTCAAGTTGGCTTGAAGCAATGCAGGATGAGATGCAACAGTTTCAAAATCAGCAGGTTTGGATTTTGGTACCACTACCTGATGGTAAGTATGCTATTGGGACAAAATGGATTCTGAAGAATAAGAGAGATGCTAGAGGTGTTGTCATTAAAAACAAAGCCAGGTTAGTTGCACAGGGTTATAGACAAGAGGAGGGGATAGATTATGATGAGGTGTTTGCACCAGTGGCAAGAGTTGAGGCTATACGGATTTTCTTAGCTTATGCATCCTATATGGGCTTTATGGTCTATCAAATGGATGTTAAAGGAGCCTTCTTGTATGGTGAAATTGAAGAGGAGGTGTATGTCACTCAACCTAAAGGATTTGAAGATCCAGATCATCCTAATCATGTTTATAAGGTGGTCAAAGCTCTCTATGGACTACATCAGGCACCTAGAGCCTGGTATGCTAGGCTCTCTACATTTCTGCTGAAGCATGGTTACAGAAGAGGTGCAATTGATAAGACTCTTTTCCTAAAGAAGAATTCCACTGACATTATTCTTGTGCAAGTCTATGTGGATGACATTATCTTTGGATCCACAAAGGAAGCTTGGTGCAGGGAGTTTGAGGAGCTTATGAAGGGAGAGTTTCAGATGAGTGCAATGGGAGAGTTGACTTTCTTTTTGGGTCTTCAAGTTCAGCAGAAACCTGATGGTATCTTTATCAGTCAGGACAAATATGTGAGGGACATCTTGAAGAAGTTTGGTATGGAGGGTGTAAGGACTGCTACTACACCTTATGAAGCTCCAAAGACAAAGACCAACAATGAAGCTGATCCACCTGTGAATGTTCATTTGTACAGGTCTATGATTGGGTCTTTGATGTATTTAACTGCTTCCAGGCCTGATATTACTTTTGCTGTGAGTGTTTGTTCGCGACATCAAGTTACTCCACTGACTTCCCATCTCAATGCTGTTAAGAAGATCTTTAAGTACCTTAAAGGCCAACCTTTTCTAGGTCTTTGGTACCCAAAAGAGTCTCCTTTTAAGTTGGAAGCTTATAGTGATAGTGACTATGCTGGTGCTAATCTGGATAGGAGGTCCACCACTGGAGGTTGCCAATTCCTTGGTAAGAGATTGATTTCTTGGCAATGCAAGAAACAAACTATTGTGGCTACCTCATCTACTGAAGCAGAGTATGTGGCTGCTGCTAATTGCTGTGGACAGGTTCTTTGGATTCAAAATCAGTTGTTGGATTATGGGTATAATTTCATGAACACAACAATTTTTATTGATAATCAAAGTATCATATGCATTGTTAAAAATCCAGTTTTTCACAGTCGAACAAAACATATTGAAATCAGGCACCACTTTATAAGAGATGCATATGATAAAAATTTGATAAATGTGGTCAAAATTCATAATGATGATAATGTGGCAGATTTGTTAACAAAGGCTTTTGAAGGACCACGGTTTCAACACCTTGTGGTCCATATTTGCATGCTTAACCCTTAACTGCAAAGTTTAAGGGGAGGCATAGGCCTCAGGGGAGGCATATGCCTCAGGGGAGGATTTGTGTATAACTTTGCATTTTGCTATGTAATTTTGTATATTTGATAGATTTTAACTAACTCTAACCTGCTAATGTAATTTTAGTGTGTTTCTTTGTGGGTTTGTGTATGTTTATGTGTTTGTTTTGCAGAATGGTTGTTCCTGATCAGTTGAGATATGGTCATGAAAGCTTAAGCTGGTTTCCACTGAATTCATTGTGCTGAAGTGTGCTATTTGTTTCCTCTGAAGTTGAAGTACTGAAGTTATATGATTCAATCAAAAGAAGTACAGAAGCAAATAGATCATTCATTCATTCAAGAAACAGTTTACAGCTTACAGTTTACAGAGTACTAGCAACATCAAAAGCATCTACATGATCTAATAGTCCTAATCTATTACATATCATCTGTTCCAACATCTAAGATGAGCACGATGAGCATGACTGCTCACATCTTTCACACTAATAGCTGTTGGATATGCACGATCGCTCACATCTTTTGACCAAAATTTGACCACGTCAGCTTTGGTCAACTTTGACCAAAATTTGGGAAATTTTCTATTTATTCTCTAAGGCATAGTTTCACTCCATAATAAGTAATTCGTTTGTTACTTTCATTAAAAACACTTCCTTTTGTGCAAAATCCTAACCCTAATCTTCAAAAACTCTCATGGCGCTTCAATTCAAACATGATCATAATAAGGTTGCTTTTCTTGGATCTGCTCGAGGAGATGAACTTTATAGGCCGATGATTTCTTTCTTACTAAGATCAAAGATTGTATATGCATTGACACATTCTCCAGATGCTATATATGAAACTTTGATTACTCAATTTTGGGCGTCGGCAGAAAAGAGAGGTGATACTGAGATAGTTGCAAGTGTTTATGGACAAGTTTATGTGGTGACAGAGGAACTGATCAGAAGACAACTTTGCTTGGATGATGAGAATGGTGTTTATCATTCTGATTCTACAATGGTACTTGAAGGGCTTAGAGCTATTGGATATCAAAGTCCGAGGACAGATATGTGGTTGAAAAATAAGCTTTGTCCTATGTGGAGGTTTTTGGTTCATACGTTGCTACAGTGTTTGAGCAATAAGTCTGGAGGATGGGATCAGTTTTCAACACAAATGGGATGTGGTATTGTTTGCTTATCTAAGGGTTTGACTTATAATTTCTCTAAGTATATCTTTGATAATATGGTAGAAAACATAACTAGGAAAACGGGTAAGTTTTTGATGTACCCTAGGTTCTTACAGATGATATTGAATGTTTCTACACAAACCCAGGCTTTTCATCCCATAAGTGTTTTAACTTCTAAGTTATTTGCTACAATGAGGACTAAATTTGAAGGGACACATTTTCCTTTGTTAGCTGCAATGTTACCTCAGGAGAATGAGACTGCTAATGAGCTTAATGTTGTTTTACCTTCTTCCATTACTACTGATGAAAATCTTTCAGTAGATGGTGATGAGGGTCCTTCTGTTCTTGCTGAAGTTTCTATACCTTCACCTAGATTATGTCTTAGTCCTGCAATTATACAAGTTCCTATTGAAGAAGTTCAGGATCAAATTGATGAAGTTCAGGTTGATAATGACAGATTGCCTACACCAAGTCCTGTTAGGACTCAATTTGGTGAAGGATGTTCTAATGTTGATCAGGTTGATGTTGCTCCTGAACAGGTTAATGAAGTTCCAATTTCACCTGAGCAATCAGATGATGATTCTGCGGATCCTATTTCACTTACATCATTATATGATCTAGTGAACAAGTTTACAGGTGAGGTGACTGGTCTTAAGAAAGAACTTACAGAAACCAAGTCAGTTCTTGGTCAGAAGATTGTGGAATTGGAGACTAAAGTTGAACACTTGGAGGAATTGCTGAGTCAGAAGGGTAAAAAGAGATGTTTGGTTTCTTCTGAGGAGGAGGCTGAAGAGAATCTTAATGAATCTCTTGATATATTGGCTGATGTGGCACTTAAATCTAATGTTCCTTCTTCTATTGCTAAATCTTCACAAAGAAAGGTGTCTAGTAAGGAGCCTATTCTATATACTAGCAAAAGACAAAGACATTCTTTGGATAAGGTATCTGCTAACACATCAAAGGAGCTAAATATGAAGGATGCATCTACTGATGGTTTAGTGAAAGAGGTTATTTCTGATGGTCAAACTTCATCTATACCAGAACATTCAAATGTTTCACCTTCAGTAGATGATGAAGAGGTTTTTCTTGCTGGGAGAGTGTATAAGTTGAATGCTTCTCCTGAAGTTTTCTCTACACCTGTTGAGGAATTGTCTCAACCTATTTCCTCTGATGTGGGTTTGATTGTTTCTTCTGAAGCTCACATTGGTTCTGCTGAAATTGGTTCTGCTGAGACATCTTCTGAGAAAGGACAGGATCCTGTGATTGATGATTTGCTGAAGTCAGGTAAAGTGACTAAAGAACAATATCAAGCTCAGGCTGGCTTGTTTGCTGATTATGAGAATATTCAGAAGAGTCGTGTTGTGGCTAAATTTCTTCAAGATCAGTATGCTTCTGATTTGTCTCCTGAAAGAAAGTTAGAGCTGGATGCATTCTTTTCTACGATTACTGATGATCAATGGGATGGTTATATTTCTCAAGGTGCTTCTGATCCTGATCTAGCAAAACTTATCTTAGGAGATTCTTTTAATGATGATGATTTTGTGGATAAAATGGTGGCACTTGGTAATCAAAGGAAGAAGGAATCTGCTGCACAGAGAAGAGCTCTTATTGATCAGAGAAATAAGGCCAAAAGAGAAAAACCTATGACTGTTGCTCAGAAGAGGAATTATATGAGGAGAGTTGTGAAGAATGCTGCTATGTATAATTCTGGTATGTCAATGAAGCAAATCATGACTTTATCTGATGATGCTTTGATTAGACAGTATCATATGGTTATGAAGTTTTCTTCTTCTGGTTCTACTTCTTCTTCTAAATTGGCAAATAGTGCTTCCATGTCTGATGTTCCTACAGTCAAGCGACAGAGAACAGTTGAAATTGTGGATAGTTTTGATGATGTTTTGCCTTCGGTGGTATCTCCAGCTGTTTCTGCTGATACAACTTCTGATGTTATTACTTCTTCTGCTATGGATGTTTCTGCTGAATCTTCTTTGTTTTCTTCTGACATGTTGTCAAGTGTGGAGTTAAGTGATTCTCTGATTCAGGAAACTGATCTACAGCTTGATACTGATAACATTGCTGATATGGGAAAGCAGAGTTTGGTTACAAGAAGTTCGGATAGATTGGCTAAGAAACATGCTTCAAGGAATACTAATTTAGATCTTAAGGCTGATGAATATACATTTATTAAGGTTGGATCTGTTGAAGTTTTTCCTGAAGGTACTCATGTGGTTTTGGTTAATTGGACTGCTGGAAAGCTTAACACTGTTTATAGGCTGGATAAATCTTTTATTGAATTTAACTTCTTGAAGGATATTCTTCATTTGGTGAATAGACATGATTTGAAGATGCTGTATGAACATGTCATTCAGTATTATAAGTCACATCAAGCAACTGGTTCTGGCTTATATTTGTTGGGAGATCTTCAGGTTATGCTTGATTCTGATTCTCCACATGGTAAAGGGTATTCTATTTGGAAGAATTCTTATAAATGGGAGATTGAGAGTTGGAGATTTTATCCTCTGCCTTGTGTTCAGGTAGTTCAGACTACATGTGGGATGATTTTGTGTATGCTATCAGATAGGCTTTATCCTTTATCTGATATTTTTATGGAAAGATTGCTGAGACACAAGTTGGAAGTGCCTCCTAATCCGGTTGGAAATGATGACCTTCATGCTACTCAATGTGTTGGTTTGATTAAGAATCAACTTCTATCACATAAAGGTTCATCTTGATTGTAACATTTTGTAATCTGTGTAATATTTGTTTTCTTTTGTTATTTTTCTTAGTTAAAAAAAAAAAAAAAAAAAAAAAAAAAAAAAAAAAAAAAAAAAAATCTTTTGATTTTATCTAACTTTTATTGCAGGTTTGTTGTATAATTTTTGGTTATTGACTCACCTGATATACTTTGGGTATGTCAAAGAGTTAGCTAGTCCAAAGGGTACAGCTTTGGTAAAGACTCATCAAATCTGTTGATAGCTGTAATGATTTGCTAAAAATCATAGGGTATGCAACCACCTATGCTTTATTGCTGAGTGTTGTATGGTTTTCAATTCACCATGGTTTATTCCTGTTTGGAATCCAAGAATTGGCTAGCCCACTTGTATATGGCTTGTGGTAAAGGCAGTGGCATTCCATATTTGGTTCTCAATTCACCAATTCTAAGAATTGACTAGTCCTGAGCAAACGGCTACAGGTAAAGACATTTCAAATCCGTTTATATGGTTGCTGGTTTGCCCATAAATCAGATGGTTATCAGTGTACCATAGTTTACGAACTGAAACATATGGCTACTCCAGTAGTGATGGCTATTGGTAAAGAGACATCAAATCCATTTATTTTCAATGATTCACCTCTCACAGGAGTTAACACACCTGGATGTGATGAGAATAGTATGAAACTAATCTGTTTTGATGTACCTTTTGTCATTTGTTGCTGCAAAGATATGGAGTTTCAGGGTTTATTCATCATAGAGATGTTCTTTGGATTCTTTGCTGTTGCTGTTGTTCGTGTTCAATCCTCTGGTGCTGTACGATCTATCAAGAAACTGGAACTTAACAAGTCAAATTCCAGTTTAGGGGAGGATTGTTGGGAATTATGTGAAAGTCTGATTATGCTGATATTAATGCCGAAGTGTTTCTACTGAAGTGAAGTGGATTCTGCCGAAGACTTATTCTGCTGAAGAATAATAGTGATTAGTTTGTTTCTACGGAAGTGTTTATTCCGTATTTAGTTTATTTAGTGTAGATATACATGAGCTTTATTAGGAAGTGATTGTGTATATCTTATTTAGTTTTATGATTATACGTTTCTTGGGAAACGGTTTAGCGATATTGTTTAGGGTTCCTTATCTATAAAAGGAACACATTAGAAAGGTTTATGTACCGATTGGAAAAACTCAGTTTTAGTTAATATAAAGATCCATAGAGGATCAAGAAGTTCTTAGTTATTTACTTGTGTTTATATTCCGCTGATAAACATTAGTAGTAGAGATTGTCTTTTATTGTGCTTGTGATTACATAGGCATACATAACGATCCACGAGCTCAAGATCTATCAAGGTCTTTGTTAAAACTAACACTTGTTAAAACTAACAAAGACCTTGATAGATCTTGAGCTCGTGGATCGTTATGTATGCCTATGTAATCACAAGCACAATAAAAGACAATCTCTACTACTAATGTTTATCAGCGGAATATAAACACAAGTAAATAACTAAGAACTTCTTGATCCTCTATGGATCTTTATATTAACTAAAACTGAGTTTTTCCAATCGGTACATAAACCTTTCTAATGTGTTCCTTTTATAGATAAGGAACCCTAAACAATATCGCTAAACCGTTTCCCAAGAAACGTATAATCATAAAACTAAATAAGATATACACAATCACTTCCTAATAAAGCTCATGTATATCTACACTAAATAAACTAAATACGGAATAAACACTTCCGTAGAAACAAACTAATCACTATTATTCTTCAGCAGAATAAGTCTTCGGCAGAATCCACTTCACTTCAGTAGAAACACTTCGGCATTAATATCAGCATAATCAGACTTTCACATAATTCCCAACACACTTAAAACAACTGCTAACAAAGTTAGGTGAGGCTGGATTCCTGTTCTGAGCATTGGTCCTTTTTCAATTAATTTGCTTCTTGATGAGTGTCTAAATACTCATCATTTTTGTACCAATTAAACTGCAAAAACATCTGAAAACACTCAGAAATGCATCAAAATGATAAAAATATCACAAATAAGTGTTTTATGTGTTTTAAATGCAAAAATATCAAAATCTGGTGAAAAACGTATCAAGTTTGCATAATTGGCAGTTTTAGTCCCCCAAGTTTAAAAAGTTGTCAAAAACAGTCCCTGGTAAAACAAAATAAAGAAAAATATCATTTCAAGTCCCTAGGGATTCATGAGTTGTCAAAATTAGTCCTTGAGATTTAAAATTGCAAATTTACAACTTAGGTCCCTAAACTTTGAAATTTGGCAAAAATAGTCCTTGGAAAATTGAAAATGTCAAAACTAGTCCTTGTACTATTGAAGTTTGTCAGTTTTGGTCCTTGTGACAACTTTGGAATAATGGCAGAATTGGTCCCTCCAAATTTCAGAAATTACAAAATGGTCCCTATAAATATAAACCAAGCTTTGACCCTTTATCACTTTTGGACCCCTGCCATTATCATTTTGACCCCCCTGCCACATAACCTGTTTTGGACCCCTAGTCAAACCCAGTCAAAAGCCTTTTCCCTCCCACCACTGTTTATCCTCTTCACCACTTGCCCTGCTCCCCTGCAACACATATCCCATCCACTTCTCACCTTATCCCTTATCCTCTAACCCCTCATCATCACCCCTACAGTCCACCGCCCTAGTTGCAGTTTCAGAGCCCTATGGTCAAAGCACCTTTTCCCGCCAAAAATCATCAAACGGCCAATATAAGCCTAACTCATCCAATGGCCAGGAATATTGATGGGATTTGATCAGAAGGACACATGGAAGCCATTTGAAGTATAAAAAGAGGAAGAGAAGCAAGAAATAAAAGAGTAGTTAGTTTTAAAATTTCTTTGTATGTCGTTTTTTTATTAAGTTATCTTAATTAATGTTTTAGAATGTAATCTTAAGTTTTATTGTACTCAAACTAAGCTACTTTGTCAATATAATTCATTTCAAATCTCAATTCAAGGTCTCATTTATATTTCATGTTTTGATGTTTACTGTTGAAAATTTTAAACTCATGTTCATACATTAAAGCTTCCAATAGCTTATTTTCTCACTCAAACAAGCTTATATAAGCTTATCATAGCTTTTTGTAAGCTTGCATTTAAGTTTCAAGCAGTTTTGGATTTTGGTCAACAAAAGTCAACTGTGCAGTGAAATTTTGGTTCAAGCAGTTTGGAAATGGATTTGGTTGATGCAGAGATTGATTTGGGTTGTATTAGCTTCAAATAGTATAGTTTTGGTTCTGGTTTTAGCCTGCAATATAAGCTGGACTCTTGTGAGTATCTGTCCATTTTCATTTTCATTTCAATTTGCATATTGTTCTTGTGTTTGTATCTGTGATCATTGATGGCTTAAACATGTTTAATTAGTTGTATTTAAGTCACTTAGACTCATTTTGATTGTCTGCACAAGTTGGATCAGTGGTTATCTCACTTTAATTTACAAATCAGATTGTTAAAAAGGTGTTTGGATCAGTTGCTTGTTAAAGCTTGAGCTCTTGTTTGTGTTTTTAACCTGTCTACTCAGTCTTATATAGTCATGTTAAAGTCATTTTAGTTCATATGCATCTTCTGAAATAGCTCTTAGTCAAAATTTCATGGAATCTGTTCTTGTGATCAAGACAGTTAGCAATAGGATTGCTATGATTAGCATTTGGGTGTAGAATGCATTAGAGTAGCTTAATATAGTCTTAATACAGCTTAACATATCATTTTCAGTTCAAGAATTTGAATCAAAACTCAATTTAGTCAAACTTATCAAAACTGTCAAAAAGTCAAATTAGTGAAAAATCAGTTTTGAGCCTAGCTAAGATGATTTTTCTTGGATTCATTTTTGAGCCAAATCACATGAAATTGTGGGTTCAAGAACTTCAACTGGTCTAGATTCTTAATATCATTTTTGTAGAATTTTGGTAATTTTTTAAAAGCCTCAAAACTGCTTGTCAATATGGGTATAATTCCCCTGTGCACAAACTCAGTGAATACTGAGTGTGCACAGGTTTGTGCAGCCCTTGCACAGAGCTTAATAGAGCTTATCTAGGTCTAGTTTTTGGTTTATAGGTTCTTGGCCAGGTCCTCTTTAAGTTCCAACATTTTTTTTTCCAGTTTTCAGCTTATTTAAGTGCTTATTCTTAGGCTTGAAGTAATTGCCAAAAATCTGTTTTTAGCACTTACTGTCAAATCATCAAATCATAGCAATGTGCAATTCAGATGTTTAGGATAGTTGTATTTGGTTTCTTTTGAGTAGTAATAGCTTATTATAGCTTCTGTGAAGGTTTGGTGCTCAGTTGGACCCTTGTGCTTATTCCAAGTGCTTATTACATAAGCACTTGCATTGCAGTCTCATTTTCTTACACACAAGCACCTATTTTTCTATTTTTCTCAGATTCATAATAGTATTTCAGAGTTTTCCTGAACTTTTCATATTTTTCTAGGGTAGTTTGCTATTTTTCTTAATTAAAATCAATTTTTAGTACTTTTTAATTAGCATTTAATACAATTAAATCAGAAAAGTTTCAAAAAAATAATTTTTCATTTTTCTTAAGTTAAGATAAATATAAAAAGTCAAAAAAATATTTTTCCAGATTTTTCTTAGTTAAATTTGTATTTTTAAGCAATTTAATTAGTTTTTAATAGTTTTTAATTCATAGAAAATAGAAAAATAATCAGAAAAATACAAAAATAGTTTTGAAAATCCTCTTTTGTTATTTTAGATTTTTCCAAGTCATAATTTCATTTTTCTAGCTTTATTTCATATTTTCTTGTATTTTAGGTTATTATTCAATAGTTAAAAATAGTTTTTAATTAATAATAATTAGATAAATAGTGTTAAAAATAATTTTCTTTTTCTAAAAATTTTCTCATATCATTAGGTTTGTAAAAATATCATTTTCATATTTTTAGGATTAATATTGCTTCAGTTCACATTTTCTTGTATACGTCACGTAGTTTTTAATTTAAGTTTTATATTAGAAAAATCAAAAACATCAGTTTAAAAATAGTGATAGCGTTTATTTAATATAGTTTATCTTTTTAATTTCCTTTAATTTGCATTTAAGCCCCTGTAGTTTATGTACTTTTTCTGTAGTTATAATCAATCACATCTCTTTATCCGTTCAAATCCTCTCGATCACTACACATTTGACTATTCTCGCACAGCTCGTTGGGACTTAACGACCTGGGGAAACACTATACTCTCCTGATCTTCATTGCATTCGTGTCTGAACTGTTTTAAGTTTGTTACGGTTGGCCATTCACAAGTGGCCAGCTTGCGTGATAAAACTTGACCGTCTGGGAGCGAATCAAATTTTGGCGCCGCTGCCGGGGAGCAGTGCTAATAGTCTTACGTTTAGCAGATTAGTGATTTGAATATTCACTCCTTGTTCATACCATCTATATATGTTTATATTTTCTTATAAAAATCCAAAAACCCAAAAACATTTTAAAATCAGTTTTCAACAAACACAAAAAAACCCAAAAAGATTTTTCTTTCTTATTTTTACAAAATGTTTATCCAAAAACCCAAAAATATTCATCTTAACCCTCTTACCCTTTTTGATTCCTTATCTCTTTACCCTCTATCCATTTGATTCTAACTTCTTCTATTCTCATGGAATCTCTCGACTGCGACGAATTCTGGGACGAAGTTGAAAAACTTCAGACTTTATCACAAATGTCAAGAATTCGTGTTGTTCGTGATGATCCATTAATTCTGCGTAGGGAAATGGAACGAGAAACCGGGGTGACAAAGGACCAGGTACTTCCCTCTAATAATGGAAGTGCTAAATACGTCCAACCTACGGTTATCCAAAGATCTAACCCCTCAATTGCTGCTAAGCCGTCTAGAATTGATCCTAAACTTTCACGATTTACGGTTAAAAGCAAACATGCAGAATTTAGACCAGTGACTAGCAAGAATGACTTGCCTAATCTTCACGTTTCTCAAGAACCAGAACCGGAGACCATAACGGAAGTGGTGGAAATTGCTAGCTCTCAGAGCACACCACTTGTCCCACCTCCGGATTTTTCAAAATGTTCTTCGAGACTTAATAGTCATTCGGATCACCATGTTGGTTTTGTTGATTCTTTGAATGAACCGATTCCTTCTCATAACTCTCAAATAGAATCGTTTATTCCTTGCGTCGGTTGTGGTGAGCCTCTTTTTGGTTCACCCTGTCGCTGGTGTACGTGTATACAGTGTGGTAATGATATTCGGAACGGGAGTTGTTTATTTTGTGGTTCGAGGAATTCATTTGATTATGATCCTAATCCGAACTCATTTAACGACCCCTCAAATTTTTCCAATTACTCACCACAGCCCGACTTATCTTCATATAATCAACATAACTACTGTGAATTTTGTGGAGGTCCTCACCAAGGATTTGAATGTCAATCCGGAAACACGTTTGTCTATGAACAGTTTTCCGGTGATGCTCAGAACTTTGGTTATGACCAATATACATATGATTCACCAATCCAGGCTCAACAGTTTTACTGTTGTGAGAACTGTGGAGGTCCCCATTTCAGCTCTGATTGTCAAACAAGGAATCCATTTCCTTGTAACAATTACGACTATCCATATCACAACCAACCTCCACAGTGCCAAATGACTCAAACTCCTCAACAAACCCAACAAGACACTTATCTAGAGCTTCTGGAGTCAGTGAAAAGAACTGAGGAGTTGAGTAAAACAGCATTTCATAATGTTCCCAGTTTTTCTTGTGTATATTGTGGGGGTCCTCATGATGATTATCAATGTCAACCTTCCGGTTTTGACAAATCTCCACTCCCACAATATCCCGTCATTCAAAATTCACATGAGAAATCCATGGAAGAATTGCTAGCTGAAGAGCAGGCTGCTAAAATAAATTCCCAAATTACCTTTGAAAAATCTGTTAGGGAATCAATTGCAAAAGAAAAAGCAGCCAGATCTAGCTCTCAATTTCGTTTTATTCCTGATGATAGTGATGATAATGATACACTTGATTCATCAAGTTCATCATTTGATATTCCAGCAGTTGAGATTCATTCTCAAACAACTGCTATCACACCCGAGGTTCACACTCACTCTCTGAACATGGGGGATGAGCTTCTTGACACTGTTCCTAAAAAGGAATTGGACGAATTCATAAAGTCTAGTGTTGAGAACCTTGTCCCAATCCCAAGAGAGTCACAGGAAATTCTCGAGCATTTGTGTGATATCCCTACCCCTCATGTCTTCCCAAAAGATCATGTTGAGATGCTCTCCGATTCTAATGATGAAGATTCGTTATCTTGTGGAGACATCGTTTATGTGGAAGATTTACCTTCTGAGCTTGTTAGCTTAGAAGAATAGAATGATGAAGTTACTGACACTGAAATCAAAGATGAAGCACTTCGTGCAACATTACTGAATGTCAGTCTTCTCATTTCTAATATCGAGGCTTTCAAAGAGAAACCTGTTTCATCTCCTATCCCCATTAAGGGTAGTGACATTCTTTTCGATGATTCTAATCCGGAAATGAAAGCCTTCTGTTTTGATAATATGGGAGAGAAGATTAGTGGCAGTACCACTTTTCATTCTCATAATTCTCTCCCCGATTGTGAATCATTTACATTGGAGGAGTTCACCAGTGAACCCACTCATATCAATTCTGAATATGATTCATTCACCTTCATGGAGTTCTCAGATGAACTCACTCATATCATATCTCCGCCGGAGTATGATAACTTCTACTTTGATCTAGACACACCCGGGATATGTCTAGACCAATTGAGCTTAAAAGATGAAATTCATGCTATTATAAACTCTCCTTCTGATGATGATAAGTTAGTCAAGTTTATTATCATGACTTTCTTTCTCTTCTTCACCTATCCCGTGGCTTCTCCTGTTCTTCACTCCTTCGGGAATGAAGACATTATCTTTGACCCAGGCATTTCCATGTACCATTATCTTGAGCCGGGAATATATCTCATCGGTGTGGAACTTTCACGTACTTCAATGTTTGTCCAAACATCTTGAATGAAAGTCCGATGGAGATTGTTTCTTCCACCTTACTTCCCCATGAACAAATTAATTCGGGGTTGAGTCAAGCTAGCGACTCGGTAATCAAAAACAGTAGTTAAACATGGGTTTTCACCCGTGTGTACCACCCTAGTGTGGGGGAGATGCCCCACATGTTGTATATAGATCTAAAAAATGAATGAAAATTGTAAATATTAAAAAAGAGAATAATTGTTGTGTTTCTACACTTAGCTAGTAATGTTATCTTTTTACGTTCTAAGTTTCGGCATAACAGCCGGTACTTTGAATATTGAGGACAATATTCATTTCTAAGTGTGGGGGGGAAATTCTGGCGAATTTAATCATAAATGTACCCTTTTAGTCCCTTTTTCCCCCAAAATGGCCAAATTTTAAAAATTTTTTTAGTGGAAGTACTATGTACTAAACACAACAAATGGTAATCAGTCCACCATGTCTAACCCACATAAGGACTGGATAATCCAGGAGCAAACGGCTCTTGGTAAAGATATCTCAAATCCGTTGACGGCTTGCAATTTGCCCAAAATTGTATGGTGTTCAGCTCACCATATCTTTAATTAGTGAAGAGTTGGCTAGCCCGCAAGTTTATGGCTTGTGGTAAAGGCAGTTGAAAAACCATAATTGGTAATCGACTCACCAAAGATAATATTGATAATTTATCTAAGAGTTGGCTAGTCCAGAAGCAAACGGCTTCTGGTAAAGACAAATCAAATCCGTTGAAAGCTGGTGATTTGCTCAAAATCATTTGGTTATCAGTGTACCAAGGTTCTTACTTGAACTGAAACATTTGGCTACTCCAGAAGTAATGGCTTTTGGTAAAGAGATGAAATCCATTAATTTTTCTCAAAAACATTGCTAGGGACTAGCAATATCTTAGTGTGGGGGATTGATGAGTGTCTAAATACTCATCATTTTTGTACCAATTAAACTGCAAAAACATCTGAAAACACTCAGAAATGCATCAAAATGATAAAAATATCACAAATAAGTGTTTTATGTGTTTTAAATGCAAAAATATCAAAATCTGGTGAAAAACGTATCAAGTTTGCATAATTGGCAGTTTTAGTCCCCCAAGTTTAAAAAGTTGTCAAAAACAGTCCCTGGTAAAACAAAATAAAGAAAAATATCATTTCAAGTCCCTAGGGATTCATGAGTTGTCAAAATTAGTCCTTGAGATTTAAAATTGCAAATTTACAACTTAGGTCCTTAAACTTTGAAATTTGGCAAAAATAGTCCTTGGAAAATTGAAAATGTCAAAACTAGTCCTTGTACTATTGAAGTTTGTCAGTTTTGGTCCTTGTGACAACTTTGGAATAATGGCAGAATTGGTCCCTCCAAATTTCAGAAATTACAAAATGGTCCCTATAAATATAAACCAAGCTTTGACCCTTTGTCACTTTTGGACCCCTGCCATTATCATTTTGACCCCCCCTGCCACATAACCTGTTTTGGACCCCTAGTCAAACCCAGTCAAAAGCCTTTTCCCTCCCACCACTGTTTATCCTCTTCACCAGTTGCCCTGCTCCCCTGCAACACCTCTCCCATCCACCTCTCACCTTATCCCTTATCCTCTAACCCCTCATCATCACCCCTACAGTCCACCCCCCCTAGTTGCAGTTTCAGAGCCCTATGGTCAAAACACCTTTTCCCGCCAAAAATCATCAAACGACCAATATAAGCCTAACTCATCCAATGGCCATGAATATTGATGGGATTTGATCAGAAGGATACGTGGAAGCCATTTGAAGTATAAAAAGAGGAAGAGAAGCAAGAAATAAAAGAGTAGTTAGTTTTAAAATTTCTTTGTATGTCGTTTTTTATTAATTATCTTAATTAATGTTTTAGAATGTAATCTTAAGTTTTATTATACTCAAACTAAGCTACTTTGTCAATATAATTCATTTTAAATCTCAATTCAAGGTCTCATTTATATTTCATGTTTTGATGTTTACTGTTGAAAATTTTAAACTCATGTTCTTACATTAAAGCTTCCAATAGCTTATTTTCTCACTCAAACAAGCTTATATAAGCTTATCATAGCTTTTTGTAAGCTTGCATTTAAGTTTCAAGCAGTTTTGGATTTTGGTCAACAAAAGTCAACTGTGCAGTGAAATTTTGGTTCAAGCAGTTTGGAAATGGATTTGGTTGATGCAGAGATTGATTTGGGTTGTATTAGCTTCAAATAGTATAGTTTTGGTTCTGGTTTTAGCCTGCAATATAAGCTGGACTCTTGTGAGTATCTGTCCATTTTCATTTTCATTTCAATTTGCATATTGTTCTTGTGTTTGTATCTGTGATCATTGATGGCTTAAACATGTTTAATTAGTTGTATTTAAGTCACTTAGACTCATTTTGATTGTCTGCACAAGTTGGATCAGTGGTTATCTCACTTTAATTTACAAATCAGATTGTTAAAAAGGTGTTTGGATCAGTTGCTTGTTAAAGCTTGAGCTCTTGTTTGTGTTTTTAACCTGTCTACTCAGTCTTATATAGTCATGTTAAAGTCATTTTAGTTCATATGCATCTTCTGAAATAGCTCTTAGTCAAAATTTCATGGAATCTGTTCTTGTGATCAAGACAGTTAGCAATAGGATAGCTATGATTAGCATTTGGGTGTAGAATGCATTAGAGTAGCTTCATATAGTCTTAATACAGCTTAACATATCATTTTCAGTTCAAGAATTTGAATCAAAACTCAATTTAGTCAAACTTATCAAAACTGTCAAAAAGTCAAATTAGTGAAAAATCAGTTTTGAGCCTAGCTAAGATGATTTTTCTTGGATTCATTTTTGAGCCAAATCACATGAAATTGTGGGTTCAAGAACTTCAATTGGTCTAGATTCTTAATATCATTTTTGTAGAATTTTGGTAATTTTTTAAAAGCCTCAAAACTGCTTGTCAATATGGGTATAATTCCCATGTGCACAAACTCAGTGAATACTGAGTGTGCACAGGTTTGTGCAGCCCTTGCACAGAGCTTAATAGAGCTTATCTAGGTCTAGTTTTTGGTGTATAGGTTCTTGGCCAGGTCCTCTTTAAGTTCCAACATTTGTTTTCCAGTTTTCAGCTTATTTAAGTGCTTATTCTTAGGCTTGAAGTAATTGCCAAAAATCTGTTTTTAGCACTTACTGTCAAATCATCAAATCATAGCAATGTGCAATTCAGATGTTTAGGATAGTTGTATTTGGTTTCTTTTGAGTAGTAATAGCTTATTATAGCTTCTGTGAAGGTTTGGTGCTCAGTTGGACCCTTGTGCTTATTCCAAGTGCTTATTACATAAGCACTTGCATTGCAGTCTCATTTTCTTACACACAAGCACCTGTTTTTCTATTTTTCTCAGATTCATAATATTATTTTAGAGTTTTCCTGAATTTTTCATATTTTTCTAGGGTAGTTTGCTATTTTTCTTAATTAAAATCAATTTTTAGTACTTTTTAATTAGCATTTAATACAATTAAATCAGAAAAGTTTCAAAAAAATAATTTTTCATTTTTCTTAAGTTAAGATAAATATAAAAAGTCAAAAAAATATTTTTCCAGATTTTTCTTAGTTAAATTTGTATTTTTAAGCAATTTAATTAGTTTTTAATAGTTTTTAATTCATAGAAAATAGAAAAATAATCAGAAAAATACAAAAATAGTTTTGAAAATCCTCTTTTGTTATTTTAGATTTTTCCAAGTCATAATTTCATTTATCTAGCTTTATTTCATATTTTCTTGTATTTTAGGTTATTATTCAATAGTTAAAAATAGTTTTTAATTAATAATAATTAGATAAATAGTGTTAAAAATAATTTTCTTATTCTAAAAATTTTCTCATATCATTAGGTTTGTAAAAATATCATTTTCATATTTTTAGGATTAATATTGCTTCAGTTCACATTTTCTTGTATACGTCACGTAGTTTTTAATTTAAGTTTTATATTAGAAAAATCAAAAACATCAGTTTAAAAATAGTGATAGCGTTTATTTAATATAGTTTATCTTTTTAATTTCCTTTAATTTGCATTTAAGCCCCTGTAGTTTATGTACTTTTTCTGTAGTTATAATCAATCACATCTCTTTATCCGTTCAAATCCTCTCGATCACTACACATTTGACTATTCTCGCACAGCTCGTTGGGACTTAACGACCTGGGGAAACACTATACTCTCCTGATCTTCATTGCATTCGTGTCTGAACTGTTTTAAGTTTGTTACGGTTGGCCATTCACAAGTGGCCAGCTTGCGTGATAAAACTTGACCGTCTGGGAGCGAATCACTTCTTAGGGGATTGGTCAGTCATTTGATGCATCTCATATGGACTAGATGAACTCCTTAAATTCCTGATCTTAGATTTCTGAACCTTCAGCTGGGAATTGTCATTCCTCAAGTTGGAATGAATTATCGAAGTGATTTCGTTCGACAAAACTATATTATTATCAACTTGAGAGGCAAGCTTAGATTTTGATAATTTAAATCTTTCTGTCTTAAATGCATTGGGCTGCCTAGTTACAAGGTGTTTAGTGGCATTATGAACAGTTGATTTCTCCAACGTTGATGGTTTTGCGAACTTAGTATTCACTCTATTTCCCGTATTCTTTCTAAGCTCATTTTTTAAAGCAACGATAGTGAAACTCTTATCCTGAATTTGGGTTTTGAGGGTATCTATGTCAGCTGTCATGAAGTTGATTTGATCTATCTGTTTGGTCCTACACTCCAATGAGTTCTTCTTCAAGGATTCATTTTCTCTTAGCAAATTAGCAACACATAGGGCTAGTTCCTCATTCCTAGACTTAATTGCATCACAAGCTTCACAGTTTATAATGTTAATACCCATATTCAGGTTCATTTGAATGTCTGATATTTGTTTTTTCAGATTACAAATCGTTGAGTCTTTGTCTAGAATATGTGTTTTTAATTGGTTAATTTAAAAAAATTCACGGAATTCTGGGAATTCCGGATTTGTGCATGCATTTGAAACAGGAGAATTTTCTTCCTTTTGCTGTAATGCAATTTCCAAGGAAATGCAGTGTTTTTCAAGAATTGAATATTTGTAAGAAAGTTCATCAAATGACCTTTTTGAAACCATATCATTTGTTTTAAAACATACAGACTCAGTCTCAACCATATCAATTTTATCAAAATCATGTTTATCCATAAATTCAAATGGTTTGGATACGTCACCTGATGCATTGTGTTGATCATTCAAGAGTAGCTCATCACATGACACTAGATCATCCATTGATCTGACACTTGCATCCACATCACATGTACTGAGCGTCAATGAATTTCTGACAGTTTCAGGCTCCTCATTCTCAGATTCTTTGCATTCATTTTCAGCAGATACAACTTTCGATGCCATTCCAATTTCATCCTTGTAATCCACTGATGGTGCTCTACATTCGTTCAAATTTCTGATCACAGCATCCCCTGATAGTTCACAATTATCTCTCAGTTGTTCCTGGACTTCATTGTCATTTGCTTTAGCAGCTTCCTCAATGTACATCTCCATATTATCCATTAATTGGATGAATGTATTGATAAATTCCCGAATTTCCATTCCAGTATGCCTTTTGAAGGTAATACTCGACAATTGTTGATCAAAATCTGCTGAATATTCCTCATTGATAAATGGCTGGAATTTTTTGTGAATCATCTGGAGTACAGCCATGGAATCATTTTTTATTATTTTCCCTTTGATGAGTTGGTTCTTCAATTGTTCAAAGTATAGTAACAATGTTTTCTTTAATGAAGGTAAGTCCTGACAGAAAAGGGCACTACATGTTCGATCCATGGACGTGGATAAAACTTGTGAGATGAGAGTGAAGCAGTAAGTA
The DNA here is from genome assembly GCA_019973895.1 of Chrysanthemum seticuspe. Classification (NCBI taxonomy): domain Eukaryota; kingdom Viridiplantae; phylum Streptophyta; class Magnoliopsida; order Asterales; family Asteraceae; genus Chrysanthemum; species Chrysanthemum seticuspe. Next base: position 191,887,584 of record BPTQ01000005.1, read on the forward strand.
AGGTTCAATGCTGCATTCAGTACGTGATTGCTGCTGAGGTTCATTTGGATTGGACTCAAAGTGTGAAGTGTTTAGATCATCATTGGTTGAATCTGTTAAGGTCAAGCATTCTGAGTAGTACATACTTTGTCTGCAGTCCACTGAGTCATATAGTTTGAGCACATTAGAGATTACTGGATCAGTGGTGTAAGCCATGAATGTCGGACTTTACGGGATTTTATTATTCTTTGATTAAACCGGGAAATAGATTCTTTCACGGGATTTTACAAAATCAAAAGAACAACCGTAAAGCGTAGCAAAAAGAAGTAAAAGGTCTCAATAGACAAGTCGCTAAATAGTCAACTCGCTTTGGTATCAACTTGCTAAACAGTCAACTCGCTTAAAGAAACAACTCGCTTAATAGCCAAGTCGCTTTAGAACTCAAGTCGCTTAAAGAAACAACTCGCTTAGAACCCAAGTCGCATAAATAGTCAACTCGCTAAGTAGCCAAGTCACTTATACCAACTCGCTTCCAATGAAGAAGCAACTCGCATCCAAGAAACTCAACTACGAGTCTCAACTCGCTTTGTACACTTTTCAAAAATACCACCTTTATCAATCAAAAACGACCAAACCACAATGATTTAAGCTTTCCAATTCAAAACCTAAACACATATGGTGATCCTAAACACAAAAGTACAATCAAAATTCAAACTTTAACACTAGAAATTTGTCCAAATGATTCAAACTCTCCTAAACACTTATAACCCCAAAAACCATATGAAATCCACCAAAACAAAGAGCATGAAAGATGAGTGATCAAACCATGGCTCTTGATACTAATTGTAAGATATAGGATTTCATAATCACATCAACGCATAAACATATGAGGCGTATATAAGTTTTAGAGAGAGAAAGGGAGATGTTCTAGTGAGAGAAAACACATGGAAGGTTAGATTCCAAATGAACATCCAACCCTCTCCCTTGTGGGGAGAGGGCTATTTATACAAACTAGTACACCATCCTACGGGCTGTGGATCAGGCATACAATGGGTAAAGACCCGTCCTTCCTCCACGGTGTTGCACTAGACTAAATTATGCTAATAACTGACTAACAACTAACATAATAAACGATATGTCTATGAGCTAACTTAAGCTAGATTATACTTGGGGTGACCGATGCTTCATAATATAATTTCCAATTCCTAACAAACCTTATCGACAACTTCATTCACACCTCACGTTACTTCTACCTAAGAGAATGGAACGAACATTTATTACTCTTTTTCGTCAAGAATTATCAACGTTCATGGGAACATTACTATTGAACTTAGAACAATTGGAACAACAACTTGACAGAGAAAAGGTTCAAGAAGACAGTTCTAGAGCGGCACTTCAGGTGATCAACAAACAATTTCAGCCATTCATCAATAGGGAATACACATCAGATTATGATTATCATATGACTGAAATGTCATTCAAAAAGCATATTGGAATGGAAGTTAACATGTTCATAGAGACACTTAGCCAACACATGGATAATGTGGAGAAGTACATTGAGGAAGTTACCCAGAAAAATGAAAATGTGGATGAGTGTCGGGTGCAGTTGGGAGATAGATGTGATGAGTCGGGTAATGTATCAGTTGAAGGATCGGGTGATGCTAAAATTCAGAATATCAGAAACAACAAAAATTGATGCAAATAGCTGTTCAGTAACTCCGGTCACACAAGAAGTGGATGCAGTAAACAGAAAGGTAAATGAACAAGCATCAGGTGCTGAATCATTGGTAACTGTCATAAATAATGCATCCAAAAACACTCTTGTGCAAACTTATTACATCATAGAACATGATCTTCATAAATGTTCTGTAACTGAAGCTGAGTATGAGATTAAGTGTTTTAAAACTATTGATGTAGTTAATAAGAAAACTTTTGATGAACTTTCAAACAAATTCTCAAAACTTGAAAAATATTGCATTTCACTTGAAATTGCAATACAAAGAAAAGAAGAAAGTTTTCAAACTGAGAAACCATGCAAAAATCCGGAATTTCCTGAATTTCGTGAATTTTTTGAAATAAACGAGTTAAAAGCTCAGCTTCAGGACAAAAACTCGATAATCTGTAATTTGAAGAATCATATTTTTGATATGCATAAGAAAAGTAATTTGGTTACGAATAATCATGATATAGATGCTATTGATGCCATTAAAACAAGAAATGATGAATTATCAATGTGTGTGGTCAAATTACTAAAGGAAAATGAGTCTTTGAGAAAGCTTCACATAGAACTAAGTGTCCCTACCAAAGAAGCTAGAACTAAGTCAATAGAACAAACAAACTCTTTTTTAGCAAATATTGATGAACTTAAAGCTCAACTTCAGGATAGGAGTTTTGCGATAGTTGCCTTAAAAAATAAGCTTAGAAAAACCATAGGGAAAAGTATGAAACCTAAGTTTACAAAACCATCAACCTTATGGAAGCCAATTTCTCATTTCACAAGAGACCGATCTGTAGTTAGGCAGCCTACTGCATTTATATCAGAAAAATCTAAACCTTTAAAGACAAGGCTTGCCTCCCAAGGTGATGAGAACAAAGTTTTGTCAAATCCAGTCACTTCACTACCTAATTCCGATAAAATGAAAGATAATGCTCAGGATAAAGCTCAAACTCTTAAGACTAGGAATGTAAGAAGATCTTCTAGCGCACTAAAGAAGTCTCAAAATGTTAACCCCTCTCCTAATAAAAAATTCAACAACAAAGATTCAAAAATTAGGAATTGGAAAAAGGTTACATCTTCCACTGTGCCTAAGAAATCAAACACTCCTAGCTCTTGTCTTAAATGGATACCGACTGGTAGAATGTTTAAGAATGTTGGATTCAAATGGATTCCCATCAGAATACGGACCACCAATGGCAACATTAAGGCTGATTGTGAGATATTCAAAGGTCTGAATATTGTTGCTACTAACCCACTTAAATGCACACCTTCATATGTTATTAGTGCAAGTACTCCTCACTCCTTTGCAGGTACAATGCTCAATTCAATCAAAAGCCTCATGACCTGGATTCCAAAAGAAAAGAAGCCTCCTCATTCAGGAGCTCCAGCATGTCAGAATCGATAAGCACGTACTATGATTCCTGATCACCTCAGCTCAGGACTCGTACCTTAACACTTGAGAGAATTTCCAATCTTGGCATACTCTATACAGATTTCCACTTTGTAAAAAAAAATTAATTCATTTCAAAATATTTTTTATTTCTAATTAATTCCAAAATCTTTCAAAAACCCATAAAAATTTGAAAAATCAGGAAAGCCCAAAATCAGTTTTAAAGGCATGTCTTCTGGTATCGATAACATCTACGGTCCTAGAAATGTCATTCAATAATGACACGGGTCTTTAGATCAAGTTCGAACAGAAATTCAAATGTGATATAAAACATGCCTACAGTTCTTCGACATTTAGGTCTTTAAATCAATGGAAATTATGGGTGCATAAATGGTTCAAATTTAATCAATGACTACTCATGCTTATTCTATATCGTGTCATTGATTGAGGGGGAGAATTAATGATCTATATTTATGAATATCTGTCAAATTGTCTCAAGTAATTGTATGTAATCCCGGTATTTTCTCTTGTGTCCTATATGGTTTCTTGTGATGATTATGTGTTATATGTAGATTATCGACTGCTATCTGCTAATTGTTTCCTAAATATTCGTGTAATTATTGTCATCATGCTTTCTTGTGTAAATGTGTAGCTCTATATGCTCTTGAAATGGTTTGTAAGGCTATAGTATGAATTGATCTTAAGTAAAATGCACACTTAGGAGAGTAAAAGGTATCAATGGATAATAAATGACAATTAAGGGGTTAAAACTGCCAAGTGATGATTGTTACATGATTTAAGGGTGGGTTTTGTCTAATGAATAACTCTTGCATGCGATTTGTCAATCCATATATCTATTATGCGATTTGATAATCACAAGGACTAGTTATGTCAAGTCTTGAAACTTGTGAGATTTTGTATAAAAAAAGGGAAGTGGTTTGATTGGTCAATCTTTTCAACTCTCAACCTCACACACACACATACTCGTCTCCCTTCTTAGCTGAGAATTGACATTCTTGATCTAGTTCTTGGTATGTGTTGATTTATATGTTCATGTCCCTTAATTATTATAGTTGTGTGATCTCATATCTAATTAAATAATCTTATTTGACAGCTTGTTGTACAAGCTTTCACTCGATAACCCATCACTGGTTCTTCTAGGTTTGTTGTTCCTTCTATTTACTGGGTTTAGGAGTTTTAAGTGATAGTATTGAATGTATGTTTCTCCCTTTTGCAACTAGTGCCCCATATTATAAGTGATTGATTGATCTTGTGTGCTTCGTATCCACTCGTAGGATCTGAATTAGTAATATTGGAATTAACGGTGTTGTGTTTGTGATTGTGTAAGATGAGTTAGATTTAGCCCATGAATGGTCCAAGCATTAAACTGATTTAATTTTAAGGAGGTGTTAAGATGTTCTTGATTGCGATTCTAAGTTAGCATGAATGTTCCTGTGTGCGATTTGACACTGAATGCTTGAAAGCGAGTTGTTGTAACTAACAATCTTGAAAGCAGTTTGTCTTATATGCTTGGATGCGAGTTGATGCTTTTAACTGTGGTTTGACTCAGTTATGTAAATTTTATGCGTCTTGATGTTATGCGGTTTCATATCATGTGATTTGTTAGATTAAGTGCGGTTTGTCATATGCGTCTTGACCTATGCGGTTTGACCTATGCATTTTGACCTATGTGGTTTGATATTATGCGTTTTATTGTATTAAGTGCGGTTTGTCATATGCGTCTTGACCTATGCAGTTTTACCTATGCGTTTTGACCTATGCGGTTTGACATCATGCAATTTGTTGTATTAAGTGCGGTTTGTCATATGCGTCTTGACCTATGCGTTTTGACCTATGCATTTTGACCTATGCGGTTTGACCTCATGCGACTTGTCTTAAAGCGGTTTGACCCTATGCGGTTTAATCCAGTGCGATTTGACCTTATGCGGTTTGATCCAATGCGGTTTGACCCAGTTGTTGGGTTCAATAAATACCCAAACCCCTTAATCTAGGATTTGAATAGAAAATATCCTAAGTGTTTAGACCGTTAAACACTAACAGGTCACTGAGTGCATAGTCTCTTAGTGAGCCATCTTCAGGATACTCAGTATGAGGCGAAGAAGAAGTCTCTCCACTCAGTAAGGCGGAACTTAATGAGTGAAGATTAAGTCAAGAAGAAGATGGTGGATTCAGTGAGTGATGACAATAACTCACTGAATCCCTAAGACTCCTCTCCAACTACTTACACTGAAGACAAACTGAGGTTGAAGACTGAAGGCTATGAAGACTGAAGAATGAGCGGGACAAGGCGGGAAATGTTTACCTAGATAAAACTAAGTCCCTATCTACTAAAGTCAAACTTTCCCTGAATAGCAAGTGGCCAAGCTAAAGTATTCTCTGTTAAGGAAAGAAACCTCGCCGCCTACTACAAATAGCAAAAGCAAACAGTAACCGAATATATCAATATTCGTGTTTACTGTGATCTTAGTTTTGTCCTTTAGGATAAAGTTAAAACCATACTTGTATAAATAGCATAAGAGATGGAGTGAAAAGATTAAGCTTATGAATTGTAAAAACACACATACACACACAAGCCATCTTTTCACTCCTCCAAATACAACTTAATCCATGAGATAGCTCAGTGGGTTCTTGTAGTTGTGCTCAGACTTAGCCTGAGCTTAGAGAGGAGTCCCCAAACTTTGTCATTTCAATCCCAAGTACTATTCCTCAAGTACTTGGGTAATGTATTCTTGTTTGATTCATTTCTAATAAAGAATATTATGTTGAAAATTTATCTGTGTGTTTTACTTACATCTTATCAGTCATAGATTCACTATTAACTTGTTTTTAATACTTAAACTGTTTTTATGATAGTGAATAGGGAACAACAAGTGGTATCAGAGCGAGGCTGATTATAAAACTTTTTATAAAACCTTTTAAGCCGCTCGAAAACGTTTTTAAATCAGGATCCCTATGGCTGAAATTGATGTACCCCAACTAGTCGATAAAAAGGGTGGAGCTTATTCAGCTGTTGCCCTAGACTTGAAGTTGGTAAATTCAACAAATGGAAAAAGCGTATGCTTTGCTATTTGATTGGGATGGAACCTTATTATATCAAGTGTATAAATGAAGGTCCATTTATCCCAAAGACTGATGAAGGTTTGCCTAAACCTGAAGCTCAGTGGACTCAGGATGAGAGAAGAGTGGTCAACCAGGACCAAAGACTCAAAAGTATCATCATATCATGTCTTCCTGATGATATTATGGAGTCAGTTATAAGCTGTAGTACAGCTAAACAAACATGGGATGACCTAGTTCATAGCCATGAAGGCCCATCTGATACCAAGGAAAACAGGATTATGGACCTGAAACTTGAGTATAATACCTTCAGGGCTAAGGACTCAGAAACTCTGTCTCAAACTTACACCCGGTACAAAACTCTTTTAAATGAACTGTCAGATGATGGTGTTAAGTTGTCCAAACATGAGATTAATGTTGGTTTTGTCAATTGTCTCCCTGAGAAGTGGTTGAATTTCTCTCAGGGACTTAGGAATGCTAATCATATCCAGAATCATGAGCTTCCTGAAATTTATGGGAAATTCGTCTATGAGGAAAACCTCATCAACAGACGATACTCTGACTTAAAGAAGTCTCAGGAAGTCAAGAAGTCCCTGACCACCACTTCACCTATATCAACTGCTTTCTTTTCTAACAATGTGGTTCAAGATTTCCAAGAAAATTCAGATGATGAGCCTGATGAGAGATCAAGTGAGGAGTACCTAAATGACCTGAACGTTGAATTTCAGGAAAGGGCACTCCTTGCTAACTCTCGGAGGTTTATAAAAAGAAACAAAGGTTTTTCAAATGCTAAAGCAAATGAGGACACTGAATGCTTTAAGTGTCACAAAAGAGGTCATTTTGCAAAAGACTGTTTTTCAAAAACAATTTCTTAACCCTCGTATAAACCATCAGGGTCAAATCAGTCCTCAGGTTTTAGCAAATTTCAACCAAAAATCTATCAGTCTCATCAAAACTTTCAAAACAAATCTGACCAAAACAAAACTGTTGATTTTGAAGCTAAGTATAGGAAAGTCAAAGCTAAGCTTGCATTGCTTGAGGTCAGTCCCTCAGAAACAAAAAGTGTTCAATCTGTGCAGGGTAAAAACAAAAGCCTTGTTGCTGAAACCTTCGACTGGGATGAAGAGCCAGTCTCATCTGATGATGAAATGGTGCATGTCAGTGCACTGATGGCCCTCTCAGAGGAAGACAAGCTAGCTGTTGGAAAAAATCATGCAAGGAATGGAGAATGGGTCAACATCACAATGAAGAAGGTAAATATTCTACTTTCTATGGATGATGACTCTGATTGGCAGTCTTATATGAATTATCTTAATGTTGATCTTAAGTTCGTAGAAGAGCAAAGACTAAATCTTTTTTCAAAATACAACAAGCTAAGTTTTGAATTAAACAAGTGTAGGGATGAACTGCTTCTTTTAAAACAAGCTAAGCTTGAGGCTGTCACTTTGCAAATTCAAAACACTGAACTAGTTAAAAGAAATCAGGCTCTTCAAGACGAACTCAAAAAGGTTCAAGATATTCGTGATAGTTGGACTGCTAAGAATCCCAGGGTCTTTGATGCTGTGGGAGCCCCCAGTAGCAAGAAGAGAGTCTTAGGTGAAGATCATCTTCCTGACTCTCTCAACAAAGACCAGGGTCCTAAGCCATTTGTGTCTGGTGGCATGATTACCAGTATGTTGTCAACCCCTAAGCCCAGTGACTGGATTGAACGGGTTAATCCTGAGAGTAAGCTTCCAAACTTTGATTTTGGAAGAATTCTAGAGCCTGAAAGTCAAGCTCTAAAGAGCATGCTTGGACTCCCTGATGTGCCCAGTAGTACTGAACACATCTATGAGGCTGAAGCTGAATCTCAAGCACCACTTCCACCCCTGGAACCTCTTCAGGGTGCTGCTCCTAGCTCTGAGCTTACTCCATTACAATACAATCCACACTCTCCTAAAGAAAGGTCTGGACTTGGTAGAACCATCCTGAAAAGACCATCAAAACCAACTCAACAAGAATCTACCCCCACTGAGACTTCCACATCCTCAGTCCCCACTGAAGCTGATCAAATTTAGCAACTGACTGAACTTGTAAGGAAGCTAACTGACAAGATGGAATCCATCGAAAATGTCCCTGAATCAATCAAGGAAACAAAGTCAGCTTCCTCTAGTTCCTCAAAATCAAAAGCCACCACCAAATCCAAGCAGAAGTGTGATCTATGCCACTATACCAGTCATACCACTGACAACTGTTATAGAATCCTTTTTTGTATGATCTGCAAAAAGGATGATCACAGAACTTCTGATCACTTACAATATGTAAGTTCTCTCGGTAAAGCAAACTATACCAGAGTTGGTCATCAGTATGCTTCCACATCCAAGTCTGCTCAAAAATTTAGAGCAAAAGCCTTTCCTCCTTGCCCACACTGTGGCTTTAATGATCATCATCCTGATGATTGTCTCATGAACACATGCTGTGATATTTGCGGAAATCTAGCTCATGAGACATCTCAGCATGACAATGTCATCCAAGCAAGGAGAAGTTCCAAGCAACCCAAAAGCACTAAGTCATCCTCAGTCTCCAAATGCAAAACCTGTGGTAGCACAGTGCACTCAACCACTGACCATGAGTCAATTGCCAAATTCAAAGAGACCTTTAAGCCCAAGCCCACTAATATGTGGGTTAGCAAGAGAAACTAATCCAGTTTACTATTTGTGCAGAGACACGCCATGGAGCCTATTTGGCCTCTAGATAGTGGATGCTCAAGAAGCATGACTGGTGTGAAGGAGTATCTGCACAAGTATGTAAAGGAACCAGGATCCAAGGTAGTATTTGGTGATAACTCATCATGTCCCACTGAAGGTTATGGTTCAGTGAACTGCAATGGAATAGTTTTCTCTAGGATAGCTTATGTAAATGGTCTCAAATACAATCTCATCAGTGTCAGTCAACTATGTGATGCTAAATTCATTGTGCAATTCAATGACAAGCAAGGCACCATTTTCAATGCCAACAAAGAAGTTGTCTTCATAGCTCCTAGGAGATATGATGTTTATGTCTTAGACATGTCAACTCTCTCTCAAAATGGAACTTGTCTCTTTGCCAAAGCCACTGAAACTATCAACTGGCTGTGGCACAAGAGACTCTCACACTTAAACTTCAAAAACATCAACAACTTGGCAAAACAAAACAAGGTCCTTGGCTTACCATCACTGGTTTTTGCAAAAGATAAACCATGCTCAGCCTGTGAAAAAGGCAAACACCAAAGAGCATCTTTCAAAACAAAACAAAACTTCTCAATCAAAAGCTACCTTCACCTCCTGCATATGGATCTCTTTGGACCAGTCAGTCCTAGATCAATCCAGCATGAGAAGTATACACTTGTCATTGTTGATGAGTTTTCAAGATACACTTGGGTATACTTTCTTTCCAAAAAGAGTCAGGCAGCTGACACCATAATGTCATTCATCAGGAACATTGAAAACCAGAATGACATTACTCTTAAACAAATCAGAACTGACAATGGTACTGAGTTCAGAAATGAAGAGCTTGAGAGTTTCTGTGATGAAAAGGGAATTTCCCAAAAATTTTCATCTCCTTACACCCCTGAACAAAACGGGGTAGCTAAAAGGAAAAACAGAACTCTCATTGAGGCTGCAAGAACCATGTTAAATGGCTCAGCCCTCTCAAAGCATTTCTGGACTAAAGCAGTCAAAACAGCCTGTTATACTCAAAACATGTCAATCATTGTCAAAAGACATAACAAAACCCCATATGAGATATTCAAAGGTAGACTTCCTGATATCAGCTACTTTCATGTGTTTGGATGTCCTGTGTTTATCCATAACCACAAGGATCATCTAGGCAAGTTTGATGCTAAAGCTGATGATGGATACTTTCTAGGTTACTCACTGATCTCCAAAGCCTTCAGGGTATTTAACACAAGGAGACAACAAGTTGAGGAAACCTTCCATGTCACCTTTGATGAGAGTTCAGAAAGCATCAGGTTCACCAACACCTCAGTGGAGGAAATTGGAATTGATAACTCTTCAAGATATCCTCCTAATGAGTATAACACTGAAATCAATTCCTCATACCAAGATGATGCTGACATCTCATATTATGTCTTGCCTCACAACCTGTCACAACCTACTATCAGTGAATTCATTGATAATCAATTAGTCACTGCTGGGATAGGTAACACTGAACCAAATGTTCAGGACCCTATGATTCATGATCCCCAACTGAACAAGACATCTCAACAGATGTTCTTAATGATTATGTGGCTCATGCACCTGAACTCACTCCTGAGTCTCCAGTAACCTCTTCAAGCTCAGATCCTAGACCACAAAGTAAGTGGACAAAATCTCAGGACATTGAGCTAGTAAACATCATTGGCGAACCCACTGAGGGCATGCTCACTAGAAGCATGGCTGCTAAGTTAATTGCAGCTTCAGCCAATGAATGTCTATATGCTGATTACCTATCAGATATAGAACCCAAAAGTGTCACTGAGGCTCTAAAACACCCAAGCTGGGTTCAGGCCATGCAAGAAGAACTTCAACGGTTTGATAAAAACAAGGTCATGACCTTGATCAAATGTCCTCAGGATGTCATTGTCATAAGAATGAAGTGGGTTTTCAGAAACAAAACTGATGAAAACGGCACTGTCATTAAAAACAAAGCCAGACTTGTAGCCAAAGGTTACAATCAACAAGAAGGCATTGACTATGATGAGACATTTGCTCCTGTTGCAAGAATGGAGGTCATCAGGATCTTCCTTGCATATGCTACCTACATGAACTTCAAAGTTTACCAAATGGATGTAAAAAGTGCATTCCTAAATGGTGAACTCAAGGAAGATGTGTATGTTCAGCAACCCCCAGGCTTTGAGAGTAGTGAATTCCCTGATTATGTCTGCAAGCTTGATAAAGCCCTTTATGGACTAAAGCAAGCTCCCAGGGCATGGTATGAAACTCTCTCAGCCTTCCTGATCCAAAACAAGTTTGTCAGAGGAAAGATAGACAACACATTGTTTATCTACATGACAAAACAAGATGTGATATTGGTCCAAGTATATGTTGATGACATCATCTTTGGCTCAACAAACTACACTCTTGGCAAACAGTTTGAAAAACAAAGAAGTTTGAAATGAGCATGATGGGTGAACTCACATATTTCCTTGGACTACAAATCAGGCAAACTGATAAAGGAATCTCCATCAGTCAAGAGAAATACACCAGAAATCTCTTGAAGAAATATGAGATATCTGACTGTGCCTAAGTGAAGACACCAATGGTCCCTCCTAACAACCTTGGACCTGATCTCACTGGCAAATCAGTCAATCAAACTCATTTCAGAGGGATTGTTGGCTCACTGATGTATCTTACTGCTTCTAGACCAGACATCCAATTCTCAGTATGTCTAATACCAAGATATCAGTCCAATCCAAAAGAATCCGACCTCACTGCAGCCAAAAGAATACTCAGGTACCTGAAGGGAACCCCAAGTCTTGGACTCTATTATCCAAAGTGCTCAGGGTTTGATCTCAAAGGTTACTCTGATTCTGATTATGCTGGCTGCAACATGGACAGAAAAAGTACCTCAGGGTCCTGTCAATTTCTTGGAGGAAAACTGGTTTGTTGGAGTGCTAAAAAGCAACAATCAGTGGCTATGTCTTCAGCTGAAGCTGAGTATGTGGCTGATGCTGGATGCCGTGCCAATGTTTTATGGATGAAAAGTCAACTCAGTGACTATGACATCCATTACAAAATGGTACCCATCTTCTGTGACAACACCAGTGCCATTGCAATCTCCAACAACCCTGTCGTTCATCAAAGAACCAAACACATTGATATCAGATATCACTTCATCAGGGACGACATAATGAAAGGAGACATAGAACTTCACTTCATCCCTACTGAATATCAACTTGCTGATATCTTCACCAAACCATTAGATGAACCTACCTTCAGGAGACTGAAAGCTGAATTGGGAATGCTTGACATTGAAAGTCAGCAATCTAAAAACCAATCTCAGTAAGTTCTCTGAAATGGTTCCTCCTCCCTGAATGAAACCCATAAACAACCCTCTCACTGAATGAGTAAGACTCATTCAGGGACCCTGACTCTAGATATTAAGCATTGAATGAGTAACTAAATGCATCAAGTATTAGTTACTTAAATGTCCTAGGTTGGAAATCACACCAATTAAATATATGAATATATGTCTTTGTATCTTACTGTCAGGGGTCCACCATACTCACCTCATCCCACTAGGCATTAATTGCCTCCTCTCACGTAAAATATCCTGTGGATATTTTATTACTGTAAAAGTGTATTTTTACTGTACACTGCAACTGTTTCCTAAGAAAATGGGATTTTACTGCGGGTAGTGGAGTGGTGGCATTTAATGTGGAAATTTGAAACGTTTTCAAAAACAGACTTTACAAATCCACATTTATGCACAAACTACCCCTCTCAACACTATATAAATACCCCTCACAAAATCCTTATAACACACACAAAAGATTTCTGCTAACAAAACTCTGTCAAAATCTCTTTCAAACCCAGAAATCTTTGTGTTCTTTAAATCTTTTTCTGAAAAACCTCCTCTGTAAACATTTACAAAAAGTTTTTCATCACAAACTTGAGAGATTTAACACTCTTTGATTGTTCTAGCTCAAACTTTCTTTCAAAACCCTAAAAAGTCTTCTAATGGAAATAGCTAGAACACAATCTCTCCAGTTTGCACCTCAGTGGGTAGGGGATCTTACTAATGTTGAATTTAAAACCAATAATGTCATAGGCAATTTTGAATATCCTCAAACTGTCCCAGCCTACAAAGACATTATGAAATTTTTATATAACTGCCCACTGAAAAAGGCTTTTGTTCAATGTCCCTCAATTGTATACCAAAATCTCCTCAGGGAGTTTTGGGCTACTGCAGTGGCCTATGACCCGACACCCGCAACTAATGAGACTGACCTAAGACCACTCAGGGAGTATCTCATTAAGTTTAGTCTGTTTAATGGGGAAAGATCAGTCACCCTGGATTACAAAACCTTTTGCACCTCAACAGGGTTAGACTACAACAAGGGAGTTTATGTCGCCCATCCTGAACCCACCACAGTGACGGATGGGTTAAAACAAATAGTTTTGGATCCAAAATTTTTGGACAAGACTCCAGTCACCAAAAACTCATTTCCCACGGCTTGGAAGATCCTATTCACTTTTGTGATCTAGGTTCTCGGTGGGAACCACTCATCAACTGAACAAGTCAACTCTATTCAGTTGATGATGGCTTACTGTTTGATGAATGGGGTCACTGTAGACATAGGGGAGATCATTTATAGTGATCTCGTAACCAAGCTCTTGAGCAAAACTAGGACGAAATTCATTTCGTATCCCAGGTTTGTCTCATGCGCTTTGCAAGTGTTACTGGGTTCCAATTACCCTCAGGAAAAAAAATTTGGTGCTCTACCTGGTATCCTGAGTCAATCAAACTTTCAAAAGGACCCATCCCAAGTCACTGATATTGTATTGACGGCCCATATGATTGCTGTAAACAATCAAAGGGATTCAGTGTCTCCAAACCCTGCTCCTACAAAGAGAAAGGGGAAGTCTCAGACTGGGACTAAGACCAAACCCAAGTCTCAGGGCCCTGAGGCTTCTGGAGCACTGGCCAAAAGGGAAAGAAGACCTAAGACTGATCTGACACCCACTAGAGGCCAATCATCATCCACCCTGGTGACAACGAAGGACACTGATACATCACAATCAGTGCCCTTGGTCCCAACTACTACTCCCCAAGATCCAGAGGGAAACATACAACCCGCTGGTAGGGGAGCGCCTTCCACTTCGCCCAATGATGACATTAGCAAATTACAGCCTTTGTCAGAGGGCACACTGAATGATCCCAAAGACTCAGAGGGAACTAAACAATCCGCTGATAGGGATATTACTCTCACTGACTCTACTAATGGCACTGGGAAAAGCCCATCAGTGTCTCAGGGGTCTTAGGGGGACAAAGACTCGGAGGGAAAGAAACAACCCGCCGATATGGAACCCATCAACAATCCTGACTCCGGAGAAGACACTAGGAAACACCCATCAGTGTCTGAGGGGTCAAAGGGGGACAAAGACTCAGAGGGATTAAAACCACCCGCTGATACGGAACCCATCAACCCCACTTTGTTAACTATGGCTGATGTTACATGGATACTCTTTTCCGATGATGAACCTGCTGAAAGTGATGATGTAATTTTATCAGTAGAGGAAGAAGTGGACGCTGAGGTTCAATCTGAACAAGAACCTCAGCCTGACCCAAAGGAGCATACTGAGTCACCATTTCAACCTGAAGACAATGACTCGGACTCCTCATCATCCAGTTCTGTAACATATTAGATTTCACAAACACATCATACAATGATCACAAAGAGGCATTTAATATGAGGTTTTAGAGAGAGAAAGAGTTAGAGGTTTTGGGAACTTAGTGAGAGAAAATGAAAGTATTATTATGAGCTCCAACTCTCGCACCTTGGGAGGTAGAGAGTATTTATAGTCTTACATAAATCGCTACCTACGGGCTGTGGATCAGGCATACAGTGGGTAAAGACCCGTCCGTCCTCCATGGTGTTACATAACTAAATACTACTTAACATTAAGTAATCTACGACTACGAGCTTTCTAACGATTACATATACTTGAGGTGACCGACTCTTTAATAACTGGATTTACTAAATCCCAACAATCTCCCCCTAAGGGAGGTCACCTAAAAAATACAAAGAATACAAACAGATATTACAATTAGATTGTTCGTGGATTCTTGTTAATGTTCTTTGCTCTGTAGTTCGTAGTCATTGATTCTTCATTTTTGCATGTTTGGTTAATCCAAGTGGAGGTCTTTAACTGATCCACTTGATAATGAGTTTTGAGCTAGCATTGAGATCATCAGCTAACATAAATATCTGACTCTTCCATTGTGGTGTTGGTATTATGTGATGATGTGACTTTTGGAATGACATGCTCACATTCTGGATCATGATATCTTCTCATCAGAGTAGCGGAAGCTTTCGTTGATTCATGATATTGGTAGCAGCGTAGCAGAAGCATGGAGTGAAAATATCAGAGTCATTGATGCACTTATCATGATTTCTTTAGAAGTGAATGTGCTGAGTGAGCATGCGGCTATGGATTGACCGCTTCATTCTGATCAGCTGCAAATGTCGGGCGTACCTGCATACAACAGTTAGCAATAAAACACACGAAAGTGTCTTTGATCACTTTCGTTGAATTGAGGTACATGACCCACGGTTCCCCGTTGATCAGTACAAGTACTGCCTGTGATCAGGTATAATTCCAAAAAATTTCCTTGACAGGGTTTCGCAGCTGCTCTAGCTGTTCTCAAACCAGAACGTCTCAAAGAAGACAACACGGAGTGAGTGAACACCAGTGAATTTGAGATTCACTGATTGATGAAAAGTGATTTGAAAAACAATCGTGTACCCCTCAATATAAATTGTTTTTGCAATACAACGAAGGTTTTAGAGAAAAATCAATTATCAATCATAAACACCTTTTATTTTGAAATATTAGTACACAGTCGATGTGCTAAAGAAAAGAATTTTTAAGCACAACGACCGGTTTTTCAAAGGTATCCGTCAATCCATAACCTGAACCAGGATTGATTCAAAAGATTGAATCGCCCCATCGTTTCTGTTCAGTTGTCACATGGTTGATCTATTGGATAGATCTCACATGCCACCCACCAGGAGCTTGTTTGATGTTGGCTCCAGAAGGCTTTCCATCTTCATTGTGAATATGTTTGCATATCACTCAGATGTTCTGGCAATACCACAAGGATAATACGTAGGACTCTTAAAATATAATCTCTCTTTTCACATTGTATGAAACAGAGAGTCTTTATTGACATTGTCCTAAAGAGATTTATAGATGATCTCGTGGCTCTAGACTCAATTGTGCATATTTGGATCCTATTTCGGAGACTAGGGAGAGAGTCTCCTTCTTCAATATCAACAATCTCTAAGAGAAAGTCGATAGATTATGTAGGTTCCCCGTGAGAATGAAACAAGTCCTTTTAAGAGGAAATTGAGTGGCTTGGGAAGATGTAGTGCAGTACTCACTGGGTCCATGACGTCTTGTCTTCAATACCGGTGTTACCTTAGTAACAACCAGTAGCATATGAATTGAACCCGGTTACTGCCCTAAGGTTGAATAATTGGAGGGATATTTATTTTCACCCTTTTCTCATTTAATTCTTTTTCATTCTTCAACCCCTTCAGTGCTTACCGAGACTTCATTACTAGAACCTTGTTGGGTTTATTCCAGTACTAGCTCAGTCTCAGTCCGCACTCTTCCCATATCTCACTTTTCTCCTTTTTTCATCATACCTAAGGACTTCTACACTATCTAGTGGATTGTACCTGGGTAGATCCCTCCGGTTCTGGCGGATCATGGGAACTAATACCTAACCTAACCATCCTTATATCGCCATACATAAAGTAAATTTGGTTGGTCTATTTGGTATTGTTCATCTGCCATTGGAACCAATTGAAAACCGTTTGAAAATCAATCCAGATACTTGTGATATATTATCAAAGAATTTTGTACCTGAATTGTTTTTGATATTTTTAGAAAAAGAGCTCCCCCTCAACATGTGCATCATGTGTTTGAAATCGTTTTGGCACACGGAGGCAAGAGAAAGAATTAGTTTCTTTGATTACCATTTTCTAAGAGATATCAACATCACTTCCCTGATCAAATCAAGTAGATAAAGCATATTAGGGAAGGATGAGGTTTTCATAAGTTTGCTCCCCCTCAATATGTGCCTCGAGATTTGAAAGAGTTTTGCACATATTAGAAGGAACCTGCACTTAGAGAAAAATCAATCACGTTTCAATTCTTTGTGGTTTAAGAAAGATGCTCCCCCTCAACATGTGCATGGAAAATTTGAAATCGTTTGGCACATGTGGGAAGGAGAGCTTGTACATCCTTATAAAACCATTTATAGAATTACCAGTTTAAATCCAATTTAAATCACAAATTCTCCCCCGATCACAATTTTCAAATCATTTGAGATTTGTGATCTCTGTAGATTTAAATAGATTTTGAAAGCTTTCAAGGAGAATTGTGACTTGATTATGAAAACATTTTTACTGATAAGGATCGGATTTTGAGACTTTTGTAGGATATTAGTTTTCACATACACATCAAACCATAACAACAAGGTGGCGTATAAGTGGAATTCTAGAGAGAGAAAGTTAGAGGTTTAGGGAACTTTAGTGAGAGAAAGAAAATTCTTATTATGAGCTCCAACTCTCTACCTTGGAAGGTAGAGAGTATTTATAGTCTTACAATAAAACGCCACACAACGGGCTGTGGATCAGGCATACAGTGGGTAAAGACCCGTCCGTCCTCCACGGTGTTACTTAACTAAATACTACTTAGCTTAAAAGAACTATGACTACGAGCTTTCTAACGATTACATATACTAGAGGTGACCGACTCTTTAATACCTGGAATTTCTAATTCCTAACAATCTCCCCCTAAGGGAGGTCACCTCAAACATATACTAAAATTACATTGAATACAAACAGATATTACATTAAAAATTGTTCTTGCATTCTTGATGTAGCACTTTGCTCTGAAGCTCGTAGTCATTGATTCTTCTCATTGCATGTTTGGTTAATCCAAGTGGAGGTCTTTTAATGATCCACGTGATAATAAATTTGAGCCAGCTTTTGAGATCATCAGCTATCAAAAATCTCTGAGACATCCTTTGTGGTGTTGGTATTATGTGATGTTGTGACTTTAGGACCGACATGCTCACATTCTGGATCATGATATCTTCTCATCAGAGTAGCGGAAGCTTTCGTTGATTCATGATATTGGCAGCAGCGTAGCAGAAGCATGGAGTGAAAATATCAGAGTCATTGATGCACTAATCATGATTTCTTTTGAGATGAATGTGTTAAGTGAGCATGCGGCTATGGATTGACTGCTTCATTCTGATCAGCTGCAAACGTCGGGTGTACCTGCATACAACAGTTAGCAATAAATCGCACGAAAGTGTCTTTGATCACTTTCGTTGAATTGAGGTACACGACCCACGGTTCCCCGTTGATCAGTACAAGTACTGCCTGTGATCAGGTATAATTCCGAAGAATTTCCTTGACAGGGTTTCGCAGCTGCTCTAGCTGTTCTCAAACCGGAGCATCTCAAAGAAGACAACACGGAGTGAGTGAACCAGCGAATTTAAGTCCACTGATTGATGAAAAGAGATTTGAAAAACAGTCGTGTATTGCTCAATAGAGATTGGTTTTGCAATACAACGAAGGTTTTATTGAAAATCCATTATCAATCATAAAAACACCTTTTGATTTGAAAAATTAGTACACGGTCGATGTGCTAAAGAAAAGAGTTATTAAGCACAAAGACCGGTTTTTCAAAGGTATCCGTCAATCCATAACCTGAACCAGGATTGATTCAAGAGATTGAATCGCCCCATTGTTTCTGTTCAGTTGTCACATGGTTGATCTATATAATAGATCTCACATGCCACCTACCAGGAGCTTGTTTGATGTTGGCTCCAGAAGGCTTTCCATCTTCATTGTGAATATGTAAACACATCACTCAGATGTTCTGGCAATACCACAAGGATAATGCATAGGCTTCAAGATATAATCTCTCTTTCCACATTGTGTGAAACAGAGAGTCTTCATTGAAAGTGTCCTAATGAGATTTATTGATGATCTCGTGGCTCTAGACTCAATTTTGTGCATATTTGGATCCTGTGCCAGAGACTAGGGAGAGGGTCTCCTTCTTCAATATCAACAATCTCTAAGAGAAAGTCGATAGATAATGTCGGTTCCCCGTGAGAATGAAACAAGTCCTTTTAAGAGGAACTTGAGTGGTTTGGAAAGTTGAAGTGCAGTGCGTCACTGGGTCCATGACGTCTTGTCTTCAATACCGATGTTACCATCAGTAGCATATGAATTGAACCCGGTTTCTGCCCTAAGGTTGAATATATGGAGGGCTATTTGTTTTCACCCTTTTCTCATTCAATTTTTTTTAATTCTTCAACCCCTTCAGTGCTTACCGAGACTTCATAGCTAGAACCTTGTTGGGTTTATTTCAGTACTAGCTCAGTCTCAGTCCGCACTCTTTCCATATCTCATTTTTCTCCTTTTATCATCATACCTAAGAACTCTACACTAACTAGTGGATAGTCCCTGGGTAGATCCCTCCGGTTCTGGCGGATCATGGGAACACATACCTAACCTTATCATCCTTATATCACCGTACATAAAGTAAAGTTGGTCGGTCTATTTGGTATTGTTCATCTGCCATTGGAACCAATTGAAAACCATTTGAAAATCAATCCAGATACTTGTGATATATTATCAAAACATTTTGTACCTGAATTGTTTTTGATATTTTTAGAATAAGTGCTCCCCCTCAACATGTGCATGAATTGTTTGAAATCGTTTTGCACACGGAGGCAAGAGGAATAATTAACTTCTTTGAATACCATTTTCTAAAAGATATCAACATCACTTCCCAAATCGAATCAAGTAGATAAAGCATTTTGGGGAAGGATGAGATTTTCATGATTTTGCTCCCCCTCAATATGTGCTTCTAAGTTTGAAGAGGGTTTTGCACATACTGGAGGGAACCTGCACATTGAGATAAGTGATCACGTTTCAAATCATAGGTTTAAGATAGATGCTCCCCCTCAACATGTGCATAGAAAATTTGAAATCGTATGTCACATGTGGGAAGGAAAGCATGTACATCCTTATAAAACCATTTACCGAGTTATCAGTTTAAATCCAATTTAAATCACACATTCTCCCCCGATCACAATTATCAAATCATTTGAGATTTGTGATCTCTTATAGATTTAAATTGATTTTGAAAGCTTTTAAGGGGAATTGTGTCTTGATTATGAAAGCGTTTTAACTGATAATGATCGGATTTTAAGACTTTAAAACTCCATTGGTAAAACATGCATGAATATCTTTTGAAAACAATTGAATGCCAAATAACTTTTTAATTTAATTGAAATCATTCTCCCCCTCAATCAATGACATAGGTTGTTGATTGAGAGATTGATATTTTGACAAATAAGTCCAGATGATTATCAAAAATATAGACTGAGTTATTTTTCAAAGCAGTTAGTTTTCAGCAGATAAATGTTTATAGAATCAGAGCATGGAATTTGAAAACATGGTAAAGCATGGCTCTGTTCTTTCTTTGAAAAGCGGGTTACTGCCTGAAATGACAATAAACCATTTTTTTTTTCTCTTTCTCCCAAAAATATTTTTTGATTTTTTGATTTTTTTTTTTTTTTATATATAAAAATTCGAACAACATCTAAAGTCCCGTGTCATTCTTTGAATGACAACATCAAGACCGTAGATATTATCGAATCGAGAGAAACATGACAAAATGACAATATTTTTTGAAGATTTTTCGAATTTTTCAAATTTTTATGGATTTTGAAAGTTTTATATTTTTCTATTTGATTTTTTTTTAAGGTTTTATAATTTTATATTTTGTTTTTCGAATAAATATTTACAAGAGATAAATTAGTTTAAGAGAATGATGAAATGAGTACCGAGATAAAGATATCGTTCAACACGTTGTAGAAGAAAGGAATCAACATCTCTTAAAATTTCGCCACCAAAGCATCCGAGGCTTCTAAGAAAATCGTCTGGACATGAGCCTTCTCAATTTGAATCTTTGGTAGCTTCCCCCCAAACCGACAAACATCGAATAAAGACCATTTCCCTAAGAAGTAGAGTTTAATACAAAGCGGTCTCATTGATTGAAGCTCAGCACCCTGAAGAACACGAGAACACCGAAGTAACAAGTTGAAACATTGATCGTCTCAGTGGTTATCAAATCCGGATTAACTGATTACGACCGATCACATGAACCTGTTGTGCATCCCCGATGTACACCTTACTCTTCGAGATTGACAGTTGTCTAGTTAGGGGAACAATATATCAACATCTTCATTTTACCAAGTGCATTCCAGTTATATAACATATAACCAATCAGCACATAATGTACACATGTACCCAACAAGAGTAGAGACGATGACATCCATGTAACATGTTGAGTCACTAATCATCTCTGTGGATGTCAACTCTGAAATAACTGAATTAGCTCGATCAAGTGAACATGTTGTGCATATAACCGGAAGCACTTTATCATAAACTGTATATAAGATGTCGATAGGCAGTATCATCTCATGTTCCAAATATTCTTCTCACATTTCTTCCAACTGAACACTTAAGTAACAAAAACCAAAGGTCTCCAGAGACCACTTCCCCCAAATAGTTGGAATAATATATCCTTCCCCCAAATAGTTTTGATACCTCAGAATCAGCAAAACATAATATATCCATAAACTTGAAATCTTGTGAGAAGAACTCAAATAGCCCAAATGAATCATGTGAGAATCAACTGCTACATAAACTCTATCTGACTATCTTTATCAACCCATATGTAGACAATTTGAAGTGACCACTATTGAAGAAAAACCCGATATACCAAACTTGAAACTGAAGTCGAATTCCCCGCATTTGTGTCTTAAGCTTGCACTTAAAGATGGAAGAACGGTGTCGAGAATCTATGCTTCAAGCAAATCTCTAAGTACTCACACTCAAACAAAGTATGAGACATTAACACCTCTTGATATTATCCACATCGTCATCTGCATGTGACACTGAGTAAAACAACGTAACTCCTAATAGTGATAGTTAACCAGGTCTTCAACCATCCACTCCGACTGCTGGTAACTAGATAAACCAAGCCTTCAACTCAAATTCTTAAGCCCGAGCAAGTTATCAAATAAGAACACGCCTTTGTGAAGGACAACTTCAATCTCAAATAAGTGATAAATGATTAACTCTAAAGTAATCAACTTGTGTCAAATGTCCAACACGTGAATAAACATACAATCGGATGTACATTGACCCACTGAATGAACCGGAGCAAATGATTCCTCAACATCAATGCATTCTTCCTTAAGGTATACATGTAGAAACTGATCTGGAAGATTCACCAATAATGTTTTCGAGCGGATGAGGTAGTCATTTTCCTTAATGTTCATGTGGTTGATTTATAACGTGCACCATGAGAGGAACAATAATCCGTGAAGATTTGGCAAAGGAATACCAAAGAGTGGATCATTATTCATGAACAATAATCCGTGAAGATTTGGCAAAGATATACCAAAGAGCGGATCATTATTCAATAGTGCAACTACAACATCATGATAGTCGTTATCAACACCTTGTGAAGTAATTGGAGATAAGGTTTCTTGAGAATTCTGAGAAGTACTTCTTAGATGGTGAACCTGTTGAGTCAGTAGAAACCGGAGCATGAGCTTCAGAAACTAGATGATCAACATTCATTGGAGATTGAAAGTACACATCAAACATATCTTTGAAAAACAATGAATCCCAGTTATCCTTAGTAGGTGAAGCATTAGGCGTTGGAGGAGAGTCATCAAAAATCAAAACAATGAATCCCAGTTATCGTTAGTATATTCACTCTTCATCAAAAAGAATATACACTCATCATCATCAAAAATTAAGTCGTATAACCATTATTCAAACATCCATCATCATGTAGTATATTCACTCTTCTCCCCCTAAAAAATTGCATCCGAAGTTGCCATTTTTGATTTAACAAGTGAATAAGAGTATACACCAATGAACGTAGATCCACTTGATGACTGAATGAGCGTGGAAAAACATGAAGCTTGTTGATGAAGAATGTAGATGAGTATGGCCATTCATGAGAGAATTTCTCATTAGCTGAAGATAAAGCGCACAGAAGAGCGTACACTTTTCTTTTCTATGAGGAACGGGGCCTGAAGTATTATCTGCAGACGCCATAATGATGAAGTACGAGGCCTGAACTGATTTGAACAAACGTCATAGCCGGTTGAATATCAATGTTGAGAAACTTGAACCCGTGAGTTATGAGATATCAATCCATTTCTAATCCATACTTTAAGCCAGTCCATGTATTGAAGGATCGAAGTATCTGCAACTGAGTAAGGAGTACCTAGTATCTGCAACTGTGCCTTTTTTCTAGCTTTTTCTAGATAATAGTTCTTCCACAAGTCATTCATATCATATGAATTCTGGGTTTTAATGCTTGATTTTGACACTGTTTTCGAACTAATCCTAGAGGTGCTGGGAGTAGAAGTAGATGCTTGTTGAGGTTTAGAGGAACTAGAAGCATAATTCTTATGCAACTCAGGTGAAGTGACTGGTTTTGACAAAACTTGTTTCTCATCAACTTGGGAGGCAAACCGTGTTTTTGAAAATTTTGGTCTTTCGGATATAAACGCAGTAGGCTGCCTAACAATGGACCGGTTTCTAATGGGATGAGAAACTGGTTTCCCCAAGGTTGATGGTTTTGTAAACTTAGTGTTCACACTTTTCCCTACAGTTTTCCTAAGCTCATTTTTTAAGGCAACAATAGCGAAACTCTTTTCCTGAAGTTGAGCTTTGAGATCATCAATTTTTGCAATCAAAGAGTTTTGTTCCATTGACTCAGTTCTAGCTTCTTTGACAGACTCGCTTAGTTCTATGTAATGCTTTCTCAAAGACTCATTTTCCTTTAGTAATTTGGCCACACAAACCGCTAATTCATCATTTCTCATTTGAATATCATCAATAGTATTAACATCAGAATTACTTGTAACCAAATTACTTTTCACATGCGTATAAGAAATGTGTTTCTTCAAATTGTTGATAGTTGACTCTTTGTCTTGAAGCTGAGCTTTCAAAGTGTTAATTTCAAAAAGTTCACGGAATTCAGGAAGTTCCGGATTTTTACATGGTTTGTTAAGTTGAAAACTTTCTTCTTTACTATGTATTGCAATTTCAAGTGAAATGCAATGTTTTTCAAGTTTTGAGAATTTGTTTGAAAGTTCATCAAAAGCCTTTTTATCAACCATATCATATGTTTTGAAATTATTAGACTCAGCCTCAACCAAGGAACATTTATCAGAATCATGTTCAGCATTAAGATCAGTATGTTTCAGAACATTAGTAGATGCACTATGTTGAACAGTTAAGGGTACCTCATCACATGACATCTGATCATCTAAAGATATGTCATCAACATTCACCACATGAATACTAGGAGTTGTCATGTAAACTGTTTCACCCTTTTCTGACTCTGAGTCTTTGAGATCAGTACAGTTGTCTTCATCCTCCTTCATTGCAATTGAGCTTCTGCTTTCGGCATCATTCATTAGTTCGACTGATCCATTGCTCGACCTATCACAATCTTCACATAACATAACTTGACACCCATTCAATTCATTCATCTTGTCAGTCTCTTGAGCAGCTTCCTTAATGTATATTTCCATATTACCAATAAGTTGAATAAAGGTGTTTCTGAACTCATGAATTTCCATTCCAGTGTGTTTCTTGAATGAAATTCCAGTCATGTCATCATCAAAATCTGAGGAATATTCCCCCCGGATAAATGACTGAAATTGATCGAAGATTACTTGAAGAGCTTCATTAGATACATCAATTGAGAACTTCTCTTTAGTAATTTGAAACCTCAGTTGTTCTAAGTTGAGTAGTACAGTTCTTGTCAAGATGGGAAAATCCTGACGAAGGAGAGCACTGCTTGTTCGATCCATAGTTATAGATAAAAGTAGTTTGAGGTGCTGATAAAGTAGTTGAAAGGGCTCAATGTTACATTCTTTTAGCATGGCATTTTGTAGCATTGACTGGTGCATTTCAGTCTTTTCAAAGTCTGAACCCGGAGATATCACATCCTCATTGATTGATTCAATCATCTTTAATCGTTCAGTGTAGCTAATATTCTCAGGGTTGTCTAAATCATCATACAATTTAAGCACTTCTGAAATCACTGGGTCAGTAGAGTAAGACATGATGTGGTAGAATGCACGGGATTTTACAAGTCTATGATTCAAACCGAGAAATAGAATCTTTCGCGGGATTTTACTAAAATCAAGACCAAACTGTTAAGCAATGACGAATGGAATGATAGACAATTGTGTGTTAGGACATATGATTGTTTGTAGGATTAGCAGAGATGTTGTTTGGTTGTGATTCGGATTGGTTTATGCCCGTTTTTCCTGAGAAATTTAGGTCTAAAAACTTAAAAACCTCAATAACTTCTGTTCGGAGCGGATTTAGACCTCGAAGATTGACCCGAATAAATTGAGTTTATTCGGCGTGCCATTCTCCTTGTTCTCACGGTCGTTTTGATGGGTAGAACGCTGAAAACGGAGTTACGGTTCAAAAGTTATGGCCGTTTGAAGTTTTGACGGGAAAAATCAACCAAGTCGCTACGAATTCTTGAACCAAGTCGCTAACAACTAATTCGCTATACCACCAAGTCGCTAAAGTCCCAAGTCGCTAAATAGAAACTCGCTAAGCCTTAAGTCGCTAGCAAAATTTTGGCAGCAATTCGCTAATCAAGTCGCTAAAGATTCAAGTCGCTAAATAGCAACTCGCTACTGACCAAGTCGCTAACACCAAGTCGCTACCCGTAGTGGAGAGTCCACTACTTGTACTGTAAGTCGCTAGGCCTAAGTCGCTAGCTCCAAAAACTGCAACTCGCTACAGAATTGTAAAGCAAGTCGCTACGAAGAAACAAATCCCGTATGTCAAGTCGCTAGCAAGAAAAACAACATAAACATCACTTTTCAATCCAAAAACAACCCAACCAAGATGATTCAAGCTTACCAAATGAAAACCTAAACACTTATGATGATTCTAAACATAAAAGTACAAACAAAATCCAGGCTTTAACACGAGAAATCAACCAAATGATGCACAAACCACTAAACTTTTTCAAACTAAAAAACCACCTAAAAACCACTAGAAATCCAAAGATGTGCAAGATATGATCTAACCATGGCTCTTGATACCAATTGTAAGATATTAGTTTTCACATACACACCAAACCATAACAACAAGGTGGCGTATGAGTGGAATTCTAGAGAGAGAAAGTTAGAGCTTTAGGGAACTTTAGTGAGAGAAAGAAAATTCTTATTATGAGCTCCAACTCTCTACCTTGGAAGGTAGAGAGTATTTATAGTCTTACAATAAAACGCCACACAACGGGCTGTGGATCAGGCATACAGTGGGTAAAGACCCATCCGTCCTCCACGGTGTTACTTAACTAAATACTACTTAGCTTAAAAGAACTATGACTACGAGCTTTCTAACGATTACATATACTAGAGGTGACCGACTCTTTAATACCTGGAATTTCTAATTCCTAACAACTTTAAACTCCATTGATCAAACATGCATGAGTATCCTTTTGAAAACAATTGAATGACAAATAACCTTTTGATTTAATTGAAATCATTCTCCCCCTCAATCAATGACGCAAGTTGTTGATTGAGAGATAGATATTTTAACAAATGTTAAGTCTAGATGATTTACAAAAATTGAGTCCGAGTTATTTTTTCAAAGTAATTAGTTTTCATTAGATAGCAAATATTTGTTTATAGAATCAGAGCATGAGATATGAAAATCAAGATAAAGCATGGCTCTGTTCTTTCATTAAAAACGGGTTACTGCCTGAAATGACAATAAACCATAGTTTCACTTTCTCCCATATATATATATATATATATAAACATCCGAACTTCATCTAAAGACACGTGTCATTCTTTGAATGACAACACAAAGACCGTAAATGTTATCGAACCATGAAAGACAGGACAAAAAAACAATATTTTTGGAATTTTTCAAGATTTTCTAATTTTTATGGATTTTTGAAAATTTTAAATTTTTCTATTTGCTTTTTGATGGTTTTGTAATTTTGTATGTTTTTGAATAACTATTTACAAGAGATAGATAAAGAAACACCTTTTACTCCTTTTCTTTCTCTTGAAGACGTTTGAGTGTTTCTGCTTGTAGACTCTTTAGACCAAGTCATGGTAGAATAAACTCAAAACGTTCTCTAGGAAGAGCTTTGGTGAAGATGTCTGCTAACTGGTATTCCGTCATCACAAAATATAGTTCCACCACACCGTTTTCCACTTGCTCCCTGATAAAATGATGTCGAATGTCGATATGCTTTGCTCTTGAATGTTGAACGTTGTTGCATGAGAGAGCAATAACACTTTTGTTATCACAGTACAGAGGGATTTTGTTGAATTCAAAGCCATAGTCAGATAATTGGGATCTCATCCAAAGGATTTGAGCACAACAAGATGACATGGCTATGTATTCAGCCTCTATAGAGGATATCGAAGTACTCATTTGTTTCTTTGACGACCAACTTACAAGCTTATCACCCAGAAACTAAGCACCTCCTGACGTACTTCGACGTGTGTCTTGACATCCTGCATGATCAGCATCTGCATAGGCCGTTAGTGACATACCGGTGTCCTTCGGGTACCAAAGTCCCATATTGATGGTTCCTTAGAGATACCGAAAGACCCGTTTAACCGCTTCAAGGTGCTTTTTGGTAGGCTTAGCCTGGTATCTAGCACACATGCAAACAGCAAACAGAATGTCTGGTCTACTGGCTGTGAGGTACATCAGGGATCCAATCATACTACGATATTTCATTTGGTCTACCATGATCCCTGAATGGTCCTCATCCAGTTTTGTACGCTCAATCATAGGAGTGTCAACAGGGTCGCAAGAATCAAATCCAAATTTCTTTAAAATCTCATTTGCATATTTAGATTGATTTATAAAAATGCCTCCGGGACTTTGTGAAATTTGTAATCCCAAGAAAAATGACATTTGTCCCATCATTGACATTTGAAATTTGGAACCCATTTCATTTGAAAATCGATCACATTCATTGGGGTCAGTCGAGGCAAAAATAATATCATCAACATAAATTTGAACGTTTATTAAATGTTTTCCTGACTTTCTGGTGAACAATGTCGGATCAACTGCTCCTTTGCTAAATCCATTAGATAGAAGAAACTTTGATAGCGTATCATACCATGCCCTTGGAGCTTGCTTCAACCCGTAAAGAGCCTTCTTCAAGCGATAGACATGAGTATGATGCTCTGGATTCACAAAACCTTTTGGTTGGATGACGTATACGACTTCTTTAAGATCTCCGTTAAGAAAGGCCGTCTTTACATCCATCTGATATATTACCATATTCTTACTAGCAGCATTAGCCAAGAAGATTTTGATTGCCTCGATACGAGCAACTAGAGCAAATGATTCTTCAAAGGCAATACCCTCCTCTTGACGGTATCCTTTAGCAACCAATCGAGCCTTGTTCTTTAATACATCACCATGCTCATCAAGTTTTACTTTGAAGATCCACTTTAGAGCAATGATCATAGCACAATCAGGAGCAGGTACTAATTCCCATACATCTAGACGATCAAACTCATGAATTTCTTCTTGCATGGCATTGAACCAGCTGTCTTCATTCATGGAAGTTTTAACGTCTTTTGGTTCAATCTTAGAGAGTATGGAGTTGAAAAAGCACCATAAGGCATCGGTTGCAAGTTGTTTCCTAGTGGATACTGGACGAGAGAGGTTTCCAATGATGTTGTCCAATGGATGATCATGAATCCATTTTCTGAGGTGTTCATGTGGTTGTTGTTGAGGAACTGATGTAGCAGAGTCGTTTTCTCCTGATGAAGATGGTTCTGATGATGGATCAGGAGAAAATATGTTCTTAAAGGGGGCATCTTCGGGAGTAGCAAAGGGATTAACTTCATCATGGGTGTCGGAAACAATTCCATGATGTACACTCGATGATTGATGATTTGTTGATGAAACAGACTGATCAGCAGTAGGCGCTTCTTGACTCAATGACATTGAAACTGAAGAGTTAACTTCATTGACAAGGATAGGAGCAGCCTCTGTTGATGGAATTGACAGATCATTAGCATTTGGCTCATAGTGTTCATCAAACATAGGATCAAATAATTTATTCAAATCATCTTCAGAGGGAGGTACATAAGGAGTTGCTGGTGACGGACTTAATACAAGAGTAGAACTGATAGGACTACTCGATGAAGGTTGAGATGCGGGTCCAGAACTGGATTGTCCTGGAGGCATTTGCCCGGACAACTCATCGAACGTGACGTGAATAGTTTCCATGATATCTCGAGTTCTTTTGTTGTAGATTCGGTAACCCTTCTTGTTTGATGCATAACCTACAAAAACTCCAATGTCCGCTTTAGCTCTTAATTTACCTAAATCTTGACCGTCATTTGTTGGATAGCACAAAGCACCAAACACACGAAGGTAGGATAGATCAGGTTTTTGTTTATGGACAAGTTCATATGGAGTTTTTCCATGAGAGGTGTGTATAAGGGAACGATTTTGGGTGTAGCAAGCAGTGGCAATGGCTTCAGCCCATAGAAACATTAGAACCTTTGAATAAATTAGCATTGTTCTTGCGGCTTCCACAAGAGTTCGATTTCGTCTTTCAACTACACCGTTCTGTTGAGGAGTTCGTGGAACACTTCTTTGATGACTGATTCCAACACTTTCATAAAACTGAATTAAGTCTTTGTTAACAAACTCTGTGCCATTGTCTATTCGAACAATTCTAACAATATTGTTGAGTCGAACCTGAAGTTGTTTGATAAGTTTGATAATGACATATGGAGTTTCATCCTTTGTCCTCAAAAACTTTACCCAAGTAAATCGAGAGTAGTCATCAACGACGACTAGAATGTATTTCTTACCACTTATCGTTTGCACCCTCATTGGTCCGTACAAATCCATATGAAGGGTATGAAGAACTTCCATTACTGAGTTTGTGGGTTTTGGTTTGTGGGCATATTTCGTACTTTTTCCCAATTGGCAAGCTGAACAAAGATGATCTTTTTCATATTTTAATATGGGCAAGCCTCTGACAAGATCCTTTCTGGACAGGTTATTAATGGTGACGAAGTTCAAGTGATTGAGACAACGATGCCAGAACCATGACTTTGTTTTTGAAGCCTTTGACAGCAAGCAGATTGGAGAAGACTTCATCATGTCTTCGATAGAGATAGTGTATAGATTTGAACCACGAGTTCCTCTTAACAATTCCACACCATCAAGTTCTCTAACGAAACAAGTATGTTTTCTAAAAGCCACTTCTAGATCGGAATCACAAAATTGACCAACAGAAAACAAGTTATGACCAAGACCTTCAACATAATATACCCTGGAGATTACACTTTTGCCAACAACATAGTCTCTATAACCCATAATAGCACCAAAATGATCGTTCCCGGAGCTAACTGTCCAGATGAATTTACTCACGAAGTTCATGAGCCGCGAGCGATCTCCAGTCATATGCTTGGAACAGCCTGAGTCCAGGTACCACAGAACGATTTGAACGATCTGCAGTTGAACACAGACAAGAATGGATAACTAGATAATTGGGAACCCCATGCAATAATAGGTTCCACTTGGTTAGTAACAGTGATTGGAACACCCACATCAGAAGTAGAAACAATGGAATCATTAGAAATAGATGCAGTGCTAGTGTCCGTATTTGACCTATTCAAAGTATGTTCACTTCTTAAGGGAATAGTTCTACCAGTAGGCATCCATTTTCTAGTAGGCATTGACTTAGCAAATTTAGGGAAAAACTCATTAACCTTACGGCCAGTAGGTATCCATTGATAACCTATATTACTGAATTTTCTCCCTGTGGGTTTCCACTGTTTTCTAACTTTCTTTCTCCTTTTCCTTTTAGCCTTTTTAGCTTGAATTTTAACATTAACAATTTTAACAGGGCATTTAACATCATTAATCAAATCATTCACACCACATTCATGATTAGTAACAGAATTCAAGCAATCATCAGTACATGGTTTGCAGATAGTAGCAGAATTCGAATTAATTACAGTACGCTTAACGCTAATACTAGAATCAACACGATTCGTTTTATTCAACTCACACTTAATATTCCTAGGGTGATCTTCTACTCTCTTCCAATGCACATTCTTAGCTTGCGAGGTCCTATCTTGCTTGGTATTACCTGGAGGCTTTGACCCGCTTGCTTTTATGTCACTGATTACTCCTGTAGAGGGAATTATGGGAACATTAGTTGGTTGATCTACTTTTTGCATTCCTGAACTAGACGTGCAGGGATCTGAACTACTTGAAGGCACATTAGAGTTCACTTTCTTAATACTGGGCATAGAATGGTTTATATGCTTGGCACTAGGCATAGAACAAGGCATCACAACTTTATCATTCTTAAAAAAAGATCTTGGGCATGTTGCTCTTAAACATTCTAAAATCTCCTGAGATCGTTTGGCATATAAGCAAGCATACCTAACTTCACTATCAAGTGGTTTATTTAGGTGATATTCTTCTACAATCTCTCGAAGACATTCTAGATTATCCTTAAGATGATAAAAGTAATCATGAAACACATGTTCATTGTGTCTGAGATGAGGAGGAATGTATTTAACAGTCACAGTATATTTGCAGTCTAAGGGTGACTTTGATGCAACATTCTCATTAAAGACAAGTGGCAGTTTCCCTTTTTCCAATCTCCTCAGATTCTCAATTTCTTTTTGTAAAGACGTTATTTTTTCATTGTTCTTGTCACGAGTGACTTTCATTGAATCATATAACTCTTTAAAGTGTCGTTTAACTTTTTCATTTTCTTCTAGAAAACTCTCATTTTCCTTTTGTAAAACATTAACCAAATTTTGAAGATGAAAAGTTTGAGAACACTGAGAATCTAAAGGAGGAGGCATTTGGGAGCCAGTCACATTGTTCTTTTCACCCTTTAATTGTGAAATTTGGGCTTTAAACTTTCTGATCGTGTTACAATGAGCTTGAATCTGTTCGTCACGTTTGTTTATCTGAAAAACTGCATCAAACTCAGGAACATTTGAGGATGTCTTGATGTTTGAGGTTTTGACATTTTCTTTAAGATGTTGATATTTTAATTGCAAATCAAAATGTTCAACTTCTAGTTTAGAAAGATGTCTTACCAAATTGTCGTGATCATCCTGATCAATTTTCTCATTTAGTTATGAGTTTTTGTTTTCAAGCTCAATGAGACGATCATGGGAAACTTTCAATGCAACAGATAATTCATGAAATCGAGAAGCAGTAATAGAGTGCTTAGTTACAGTATAAAACACATCTTGAGCAACACAAGTCGAAATCAAATTATCATTTAAGATATGCAAGTTCTTCCTTTCAACTTCATTATATTTGAGTTCCTGTTCATAATCATTGACCTCAACTATCATTGCATCAAATTTCTTTTCCATTTCTTTAATATCTAAATTTATTCCTTTTTGAAGACTCTCAAATTGACCTTTTAATTGTTTAAAGAAAGGCATGACATCAGTTAAATAACATTCTTTAGTTTGCTCAAAACCCCTTTCCCCCTCAGTTATCCCTGTAGGTGTGATTCTCTTCTTACATGTCTTTTCAAAATCAGTGTATAGTTGATAAACAACATATAGGCTGATTAAGGTTTTGCTATTAGTGGCAATAGATCTAGGAACTAAATGCATTGGTGTATTTGGAGGATACACAGTAGCTGCAGGCATTTTCCTAAGGGGAGTCTTTTCAACAAGTTTTTCAGCTTTTTGCATTTCCATATCCCTTTTCCAAAACACTTGTTCAGGAGTTAATAGTGTCTGAGGCTTAAACTTATTTAAGGAGATCCAATTTTCCTTAGTGTAATCATGGGGTTTGATCGTTATATTATTATTTTTACACTCAGGATCTTCTAGCTTCTTATTCATTTTTTCCCTAGAGGCATCATTCAATTTTCTATCCTCTTCCGTGCTTCCAACACAAGATTGTGTTTGCCTAGGTTTAAGAATTTCATTACCATCATAAAGTACCTTATGAGCAGCTCTAGCCTTTTTGATGACCTCTGGATTTGGTTCCTCTACAAGGGGAATACTATGCTTATTGCTTAAGACTTTGTGCTTAGTGATCAAGTGAGCAGTCTGAATGGTATTCCCTTGTACGTACAACTTATTTTCAAGTTTGTTTTTCAAAGTTTTTAGATTGGAAAAATCATTCAAAAGTTTTGATTCCTTATCATTGAATTCTTGCTTAAGCATTTTCACATTTTCTTGAAGTTCTTGTTTTTACTTAGCAGTTTTAGAAAGCTTTTCTTGTAAGGAGTTTAACTCTTGTTTTAATACTTCTTCTCTAAAATTACTTTTTCTAATAATTGTATGCATTTGGTCATCCATTTCCTGCTCACGGGTAGTTAACTCAAACTTAGCACGCTGTTCATAAATCGTAACTTGTTCTTTATAGGCATTTAGTTCAGAGATAACAGACTCATCAGGGGCACATGCAGTGTATTCATCAAAAACATAGTCATCATTGAGTGCAGAAGATACATCACTTGGTACAATCTCACTTTCACATTGTGTCACATATTGATCATAAGGGACAATATTACTATTACCCTCATTTTCAATATCTGATTCATAAGTTTCAAGAGTTTGTACTTTGTTATGTATCTTTTGCTCATCAACTTCATCGTATAGTTTTAATACCTCTGAAATGATCGATTCTTTGGATGGGCCAGCCTGTTGTGGTGAAGAGACCTTTGGAGAGACCATAAGTGAGATGCTAGCCATGAAGATTGTTTGGGCAGTAGGTTCATCATCGACATCAGAGTCAAATGCATCACAGTCAGCTACTTGAAATGCATTTTGATGATTATGACCTATTTCCTGAATTGGCTGTTCATCAACATCAGCATCATAAGTCTTAGCATTTCCTTCTGCAAGAAACAACAACTCCTCTTCATCCAATGCTGCACCATTATCCTGAGCTTGAACAAGCAACATCTTGTCTCTGAAGTATTCGGCATTCTGTGGACGTTTTGGAGATGTGCAGTTCCTAGCAATATGTCCTTCACCACCACAGTTGTAACATTTGATTGGCTTTGCTTGTCCTTGATTTGCATTTCTTCCACGATTCTGATTAGCCATATATCCTCTACCAACTCCACCTCTTCCCTGTTCATACTGCCTTTCTTGAACTGGTTGCACCATAACCCTCCCATCTCTGACGGTAGCTTGATTGTGTGGATTGGATGCTGTTATGAGGTTATTGTTGGTGTGTGGGAGAGAATTCATGTTTTGACTAACCATGAGAGACAGTTGATTGATGAAGTTTTCCATGAGTGTGTTTGAGTCTGGAGGCTTATATGTTGGATCAGGAATGAGCTTGTAATTACCATTACCCGTGGGTATGACTTGAGAAGCTTTGGTGGTAATTCCAACATTGGTGTAAAAAGCTGTTGAATCATTTGATGAGCTTGATTCTCCCTGCTTAGCTTTGAACTGATCAATAATCATTCGCTCAAACATAGCATGTCTCTCATTCTGAAGCAGAAAGGCATACAGTTGCTCATAGTTTGTGTTCTTCAATCCTTTGGTTAGCTTCACAGAGGTGACAAACTTGTGCCATTCAGGATTCATGTTGTTCACAAACTTTGAGTTTAGCTGAATATTTGGCATAGTCATTTTGATATTCCTCATATCATTCACAAGTTTGTGGAATCTCACGTAATATTCATAGATACTCTCTTCTGGTTTCATCTTGAAATGCTCAAATTCATCATACAGCTGTGATTCTCTATCTTCCTTAGTTAATTCAGAACCCGAGAGAAGCATCTTGACATTATCCCAAATAGCCTTTACTTCAGTATTGTGATTGATAAGCTTGTAGATGTCTTTTGGAAGACCCTGAAGTATAATGTTTGAAGCCCTGATTTCAGCATCGAATCTCTTTTTCTCTTTATCACTGAGCTCATCATACATCTTTGGTCTGTCCATTCCATAGATCATTGTTCCATCTGCAGCAGTATCAATTAAGTCTCTTGTAGTTTCAATCTGATAAGGTCCTTCATCAATTGACTTGAGAATGTTGACTCCATTTTCCTTTCCAAGACAATACAATCTGATTCGTTGAGCCCAAGAGTCGTAGTCAATTCTGTAAAGCATGGGTGGACGAGTATCTGAACCAGCTGCTTGAACATCCTCAGCATCAGTGGAGATGATTGTAGGCACGCTGGTAGACATGTTTATAGATTTCACGGGATTTTATAACTCTATGATTAAACCGGGAAATAGATTCTTTCACGGTATTTTACTAAATCAAGAGAAAACCGTATTAGAAACAAGTATTAACCAAGTCGCTAAAACCCTTGAACCAAGTCGCTAAGAACCAAGTCGCTAAGTAGCAAGTCGCTAAACCTCAAGTTGCTATGAATCAAGTCGCTAAGCCCAAGTCGCTAAGACCCAAGTCGCTGGACACAAGTCGCTACAGCACCAAATCGCTAAACAGTCAAGTCGCTAAAGAGCAACTCGCTAAGTATCAAGTCGCTAATGTCAAGTCGCTGAGAACATTAAGTACAAGTCGCTAGAAATGATGAAAGAAAGTCGCTACCCCTCCAAGTCGCTAGCCGTAGTGGAGAATCCACTAACTTGTACTGTTTGTCGGCTTGTCTCAATAGACAAGTCGCTACTATCAATTCGCTACGACTAACACTGTAACTCGCTAACAATTACTGAAGCAAGTCGCTACGAAGAAATTCACACCGAGACTCAAGTCGCTAACTTGAAAAACTTCAAAAACACACTTTTCAATCCAAAACAAGTCCAACCACAGTGATTCAAGCTTACCAAATCAAAACCCAAGCACTTACAATGATTCTAAACACAAAAGTACACTCAAAATTCAAACTTTAACACAAGAAATGATCCAAATGATGCAAAAACCACTAAACTTTTTTCAAACTCAAAAACCATCTAAAAACCACTAGAAATCCAATGATATGTAAGAGAGATGATCAAACCATGGCTCTTGATACCATTTGTAACATATTGGATTTCACAAACACATCATACAATGATCACAAAGAGGCGTTTAATATGAGGTTTTAGAGAGAGAAAGAGTTAGAGGTTTTGGGAACTTAGTGAGAGAAAATGAAAGTATTATTATGAGCTCCAACTCTCTACCTTGGGAGGTAGAGAGTATTTATAGTCTTACATAAATCGCCACCTACGGGATGTGGATCAGGCATACAGTGGGTAAAGACCCGTCCGTCCTCCACGGTGTTACATAACTAAATACTACTTAACATTAAGTAATCTACGACTACGATCTTTCTAACGATTACATATACTTGAGGTGACCGACTCTTTAATAACTGGATTTACTAAATCCCAACAAGTTCTGGTGAATTTAGCCGCTATGATAACATTCTTCCAATCACTGAACGGCAGCTAGTCATGTGGATCACCAAAGCCTCAAGGAAGTTATACTCTGGGGTCACTGACCAAATGTGGGATCAACACACTGAGGCTGCTGCCAGTTATGCTGATCTTAAGTCTGATGTGCTCACATTCAATGACAACACTGATGAACACAGGGAACTCATGTATCAGCATCTTCATAAGTTGGATGACAACCTGGCTAATTTTCTCAAACATCTTCAGGGTTGTGGGACCAAGATTGATGAAATCAGGGACTCGGTCAAAGATGATCCAGCACTAAACTCTAAAGTGCTTAAGGCTACTGAGGCTTACTTGAAGAATTCCTCAGACCTCACTTAACTGATCACTATGCTAAAGTCTGCCAATGTTCAGGGTCTTCAATCTTCGGTTCAGTCTCTTCAAACAACACTAGGCTCTTTGGATGCTCAAGTGACCAATTTAGCTAAGGCTTCCTCATCAATGGCGTGGAATCTTGGGCCACGCATGACTGCCTTGGAACTTTCTCAAGCTAATCTGGAAACAAAGGTCACTGGTCTTCAAAAAGATGCATCTGATATCAAGGCTATGGTCACTGAAATCTACCAAGCCTTCAAAGGTCAAGCCACCCAAACTCCCCCAGTGTCAGAGCCAACTCTTGCTCTCATTGAAGTTGCCGCAACAGTTGAGGGGGAGAGGAGCACTGAAGAGACTTCCTCTCACACTGAGGGGGAGCCAACACCACCAGTATCTGCAGCTCCAATATCATCATCACCACTTGTTTCAGCAATACCCATCTCATCAATCCCACCACCAACATCAACAACAACAACACTGACAGTCACAACACCTATCATGACAACAACACCACCCTTGGTAGCATCATCTTCATCAGGACAAGACAAAGGGAAGGCGATAATACTAACACCAGAGCCTGAACCTGAGCCTGAGAAGATTCCCTACAAGATCGGCGACACTGAATACCTGCTCTCCCCACAACAGCTAAGTGCCTATCTTGCAAAAGAAGAAAGGAAACATAAACTAGCTGAGGAGGAAAGGAAGAGCAAAGAAGCACTGATAAAAGTTGTCGCTGAAGAAGCTGGGAACTTGGGAATTGATCCAAAGAAGCTTCAGAAGGGTCAGGCATGACAAAATTTTAAGGATGCTTAGGCTGCTAAGATGGCTGAAATGAGAAAACAGTTGGAAGAAAAGAACAAGAAAGCTGAAGCCCTCAGGCAAAGCAGAATTGAGCATTACAACTGGACAATGACAAGCCGAAGGCTACCTGAAAAGATCACTGATGTCAAAATCATCCCCAATTCCAAACCACTGGCAATGAATGTATACATGGGGGATGATAAGAGACATTTCGAGGTTCATGATCCCTTAACCTTCACTGATTTTGGGATCACTGAACTCGATGAGCTTGGTCCAATCAAAGAAACCAAAAGGAATGCGGTGGTTAAGGAGCTGATGAAAATGCTCAGTAAGAGGTATGAAAGACTGAGGCAAGCACCAATGCAACTTGGGATTCAGCCAACCTTAACAGCACCTCAAGGATCTCAACCACAATCATCCATTGGCAAAAGGAAGAGAGTTGAGTTCCAGCCTGAGATTAAAGTGCCTGGACTGGAGTGTAATAGGGATCTGCCTGAAGGAGTGAAGTTTGTGAACTGTCTGGTGATAGAAAAGCCAGAAAGAGGACTTTTCTTCATTGATGTCTATGGAAACCCAGCTTTCCAAAGATGGAGTGATATTGATCTTGCAGGGGTAGGAACCATGGCAGGTTACATACCAGTGGCCTCTCAAATCAACACCCCTGAAAATGTCAGGTTCTGCAAAGACTTGAATAAGAAGTTAAGAGAACACCCTGACAAAGACGCACTCCTCAAGAAGAAACCAAAGCTTGAAGCACTGGGAATCCATCTGGACTGACATCATTTTGTTTAACTTATGTACTAGTGATAGGAACCATGTAATGTGGTCAATAAAGATGTATGTTTTGTTAAAACACTCAGTGTCCTTATTGTATTCATTAGTACATTCAGTGTAAGAAGAAGCCATTTGCTCACTTACACTGATCAAACACTTAGGCTATTTGTATATCCAAATAGGGGGAGATTGTTGGGTTCAATAAATACCCAAACCCCTTAATCTAGGATTTGAATAGAAAATATCCTAAGTGTTTAGACCGTTAAACACTAACAAGTCACTGAGTGCATAGTATCTCAATGAGCCATCTTTAGGATACTCAGTATGAGGCGAAGAAGAAGTCTCTCCACTCAGTAAGGCGGAACTTAATGAGTGAAGACTGAGTCAAGAAGAAGATGGTGGATTCAGTGAGTGATGACAATAACTCACTGAATCCCTAAGACTCCTCTCCAACTACTTACACTGAAGACAAACTGAGGTTGCAGACTGAAGGCTATGAGGATTGAAGAATGAGCGGGACAAGGCGGGAAATGTTTACCCAGATAAAACTAAGTCCCTATCTACTAAATTCAAACTTTCCATGAATAGCTAGCGGCCAAGCTAAAGTATTCTTTGTTAAGGAAAGCAGCCTCGCCGCCTACAACAAATAGCAAAAGTAAATAGTAACCGAATATATCAATATTCGTGTTTACTGTGATCTCAGTTTTGTCCTTTAGGATAAAGTTAAAACCATACTTGTATAAATAGCATAAGAGATGGAGTGAAAAGATTAAGCTTGTGAATTGTAAAAACACACACACACACAAGCCATATTTTCACTCCTCCAAATACAACTTAATCCCTGAGATAGCTCAGTGGGTTCTTGTAGTTGTGCTCAGACTTAGCCTGAGCTTAGAGAGGAGTCCCCAAACTTTGTCATTTCAATCCAAAGTACTATTCCACAAGTACTTGGGTAATGTATTCTTGTTTGATTCATTTCTAATAAAGAATATTATGTTGAAAATTTATCTGTGTGTTTTACTTACATCTTATCAGTCATAGATTCACTATTAACTTGTTTTTAATACTTAAACTGTTTTTAATATAGTGAATAGGGAACAACACTAGTGCGGTTTGATCCGATGCGGTTTGACCCTGTGCATTTTGGCTTATGTGGCTTTGTCTTGTGTGACTTGTTTTCTACGAGTCTTGTCCCTATGAGGTTGTCATATGCTAAGTGTGTTGTGTGTTATGTGACCTGTTCATTTCATGAGTGTGGCTAACTCACTTTCTATGACTTAGCACACTTGACTTGATCATCAGAGACTGTCAATACAGTGTTTTGTGCATGTTGTGATGATTATCAATGTGTCTTTGTCTAATGGATATCACATTTCCAGTTGTGTGCATGCCTTGCTTTGACTATGTCTTAGAATCTCAATGCTTTGACTTTCATCATCAAATGTTTTATGTGGTCATTCTGTATTTCTCATCTAACATAACAAATTTCCAAATATCTTTCGTTGTGGATGTGTGTATTACAGAAAAAAATGGCTGACATCATTGCTCCTGGTAACCAAGCTACTGTTGTTCCACCCAACACACTTATAGATGAACAAATTTTTCCTAGAGAAAACTGGGTTGCTATTGCAAGAAGCAATTGTTTTGTAGACATGGAAAGAAACCAACCGAATCCTATCTACAAAATTGCAATTGATATACTAAAGAACACCAATTTCTTTGGTGCTCTGACGTTACGTTCCACAATTCCTTCTATCTATCTACAACAATTCGGGAACACAGTCAAATGGGACAAGATCACTGCTGTATACAATTGCCAGCTTGAAGACAAGTAGTATGACATCACTGCAGACACACTCAGGGAATCTCTTCAAATCACACCAATAGACCCTGCTAATCCATTCACCTCTCCACCATCCGCTGAAGAGTTGATAGACTTCGTCACTGAATTGGGGTATCCATGTGAGATCACGAAGATATCTAGAATCATCACCAACGAGATGTATCAACCCTGGAGGGCAATTATTACAATTCTCAATCTTTGCCTAACTGGTAAAACATCTGGGTATGAGAGAGTAAGAGCCCCGATTCTACAAATTTTGTGGGGAGTGGTGAACCGGGAAAATATTAATTATGCGGAACGTATCTGGGAAGAATTCACACTATTAATGGACACCTTCATTACCGACAAACAAAATGCTCTAAACAATGTCAAGGGAAAGAAAACCATAGCCAAAAGAGTGATCCCTAGCATCAGGTTTTAAAAGCTCATTATCAAGCATCTGCAGGCAACACATCAATCCAAGAAGTGATTCAACTCTTCATGAAGCCAGCGATGAAGATCTTCTTGGAAATTTGAAGTTTGTGGCTAAAGGAACTAATAAAGAAATCTTTGGAAAGCCGACTACTACAAAGATTATCTCAAAAAGGCATCAAACTCCACTGTTGATAAGACACCCAATCCCAAAACAATAAAGTCAACCAAAACATCCTCTAAGTCATCTTATGCCAATCTTCCAAAGAAAAGACAAGAAAGATCCAAATCTGTAGATCCACCCTCACAAAGGCAGAAGAAGAGAAAGGGTGAAGCAGGGAGAGGAAAAGGGTCCAAGAAATCAGAGACTGAGATGACCCAGATGGATGAAGATGATGCTGCACTCTAACAGGGCATTGAATCCAGTTTACAGAGTCTAGAGGAGTCTGTGAGACAACCTAGGAAGGGTGTTACAATTAATGAACCAGAATCAGTGCCACGTCACACCACTCCTGTTGCTGAAGGAAAGGGAAAGGGGAAGGCAGTACAAGAGGACAAGGAAGCTGCAGAAATGTTGTTAACGATATCCTCTCCTGGTCCAAAGACAACCACTTAGTTCGAGCTCAAGAGACGAACTGCTGAATCTTCATCTGCTCAGGAGCCAAGTGGAGCAGAAGAAGAAACTCCGAAAGTCAATCTTGAATCCAGTTACACTGAGTCGGAAAAACAGGAGTATGAGGGTGGAGATGCCGACATGAATGAATCAGACATGCATGTAGAGGTGCCGACAGAGGTTAAGGAAACCAAAAATGAAGTTCAAAGTACGGGGCTAGGAGGAAATACGCTTATTCAAGAAACATAACCGAATATCCAGGAATATCTAAAGCAAAGATCTGAAGAACAAGCATGCCTGAATGAAGTAAACTTCTCAACTGGATCCCTGTCATCGCTGAAACACCTTGAAACAGATATTACCTACAGTGATCAATTTCTGAAAGATGGACCAACTAACGCCGAGTCTGATAAGCAGAATGAAGAAAGGGAGGTCGAATCTATGTTTTCAGTTCCTATACAGCATGACACTTCTTCTATTCCACTCATGTCTGCACCAACAACAACTTCGTTTGCATCACCTTCAACAATCGCTCTTCCACCACCGTTGTCACCTCAATCAACCGCACTTCCACCACCCGTGATTTTTGAAGCAACAACAACCACCTTCTCCCCAATAGTCATTAATGTTAATGACACTGTTACTCCACCACCATCACCACCTCCTAGCAAAACAGCTAAACAACGACTTGACGAGGCCTTAAAACGTATTGAGGCCCTCCAGAAGCAACACCTGCCTGAATCAGTCAAGCATCTCGATCATCGACTATCGAAGCTGGAGCAAATCAAGTTTGACACTGAAGTAATCAATACAATTGGAGCAGATGTCAAGGATGCATTTGAATGGGCTATGAAAGCTCCTTTACATAAGAGGTTTAAAGACTTACCTACGTCGGATATGAGATCAATTCTCCATGAAAGGATGTGTTAGGAATTAGAAATTCCATGTGAAGTGTCGGTCACCCCAACTATAGACTAGCACAAGTTAGCTCGTAGACATATTGTTATTTACTGTTTCCTAGATTAATTTTAGCTTAGTTTAGCTTAGTGTATCTCCGTGGAGGAAGGACGGGTCTTTACCCACTGTATGCATGATCCACAGCCCATCAGGAGGGCGTTTAGTTTGTAACTATAAATACCCTTCCCACTAAGGGAAGGGTGGTGCTTCTTTAATCTAACCTTACATTTGTTTGTTTATCTCTCTAGACCACCAGAATCATCTAAACAACATAAAATACACGATCCTACAAATGGCATCAGAGCCTAGGCTGTGTTGTTTGTGGTGATTCGAATGGTTTTTTATGCGATTTGTTTGGTTCATGTATGAGGTTTGTGTATGTTCGATGGGGTTTGTTGTTTTGATCGTGATGATTGTTTGAAACTGTTTTGAATTGATTTTTAAGATTGTGCTTACTGTTTTTAACATGGATTTTGATGAGGTTTGATTCGGTTTTATGTTACGAGTTGATGGTTATCGAATCTGGTCTTTATAATGATGTTCTTGATGTTACCGACTGGTTATAATGTGCTATTACAAGTTAGGTTTATGATGTTCAAACTGCTATTTGTTTTCTGCTGATCCAAACAGTTTTTTGCATCTATGCAGCGATTTGTGGTCCTTTATTGAAAGCGACTTGTCCTTTATTGAAAGCGACTTGTCCTCAAATTCTTCAAAGCAATTTGTGTCAAAATCTGTCAAGATACAATGTTTACCTAGCGACTTGTCCTTATAATTTGTCCAGATACATACATGAAGCGATTTGTCTATAATTGTTTTTTTTTTTAAAAATAAACGATTTGTGTCAAAATGCTTTTGAGCGTTTTGTCTTTTACTGGAAAGCGATTTGTCATAATGTCCAGATTCAATGAATACTAAGCGACTTATCAAACTGGTTAAAGGTCGAAGCAGTTTGACAAATCTGGTCAAAAGCGATTTGTCTAAACTACTCTACTCATAAGCGATTTGAGATGAGAAAAAAAGAAAAAAATGGTGGCGATTTGTGTTGATTAGAAGAAACGATTTGAACCTAAACATGATGAGTTTTGAAGAAAAAATAGGTGCGGTTTGAATTAAAAAGATACCCATCAAAACCAACAACTTTCAAGACCAGATTCATCAAATCAAGAAAATATTCATCCCAAAATCCAAACATCAATTCTCAAAATGGACTCACACAATATCTACTCTAAACCAACAATCTCATCATTTAACATAAAGACTCAAAGCAAGAAGTCACTAGTACAAAAACGAGATTTGGTCACGCATGGTCGAAATGGAACGGCCACACATTCGTATATTTGTGTGGCTGAAGGTACGAAAATTGACAACATTTACTAATTAGTCACACATGAAAATTTTGATTGTGTGACCATTAGAACTGTATCGCCACACAATTGAACATTGTGTGGCTAAAGGTATCTGGTGATTTTGTTTCAGATCATTTAGCCACATATGAATTTGGAACGCGTGACAAATACAAGTACCTTGATGCGTTAGTCACATGAAGTAATTTTTTGTGTGTCTAAATCATAGAGTCAAGTTTTGTCACACATTATTTAAGGGTGACTGATATGTTTTGCCAACTCTTTAGCCACATCTGAAATTGGAACAAGTGACAAATGAAAAGTAAGGTTGAAGCATTAGTCACGATATACATATAAACAGTGACAAATATATGTCACACA
Organism: Chrysanthemum seticuspe; assembly: GCA_019973895.1. Taxonomy (NCBI): domain Eukaryota; kingdom Viridiplantae; phylum Streptophyta; class Magnoliopsida; order Asterales; family Asteraceae; genus Chrysanthemum; species Chrysanthemum seticuspe. The sequence continues at coordinate 191,931,453 of BPTQ01000005.1, forward strand.
CTTGAATACTGTGACCAAAAGCCATATATGGTCACACTAAATGTTTTGTCACACATTCGTTAAGTGTAGCCAAAATCCAGTACATATGTTCACGTAAGTTAATATGTGTGTTTAAAGTTTAGTTTGTGTTAGCTTGCCAAAAGCTAATCTATAGAGTCACATTTGCTACTAACACCGTGACCAAATGCTATATATGGTCACACTAAACGTTTTGTCACACATATTATTTAAGTGTAGCCAAAATCCAGTACATATGGTCACGTAACTTAATATGTGGCCATTGGATGATCAATAGTCACTCAAAATACACGTTTCTTCACTTTAAACACCATATGGTCACACTTATTAACACTTTTAGCCACTTTATGGTTAATTGTATGTGACTAAATACCCAAAACAAACATGCTTTGTGTGACTAAATGTTAGAAAAGGCCACACAAACATAAAATTCATGTGGCCATTGGATGATCAATAGTCACACAAAATACACGTTTCTTCACTTGAAACACCATATGGTCACACTTATTAACACTTTTAGCCACTTTATGATTAATTGTATGTGACTAAATACCCAAAACAAACATTCTTTGTCTGACTAAATGTTAGAAAAGGCCACACAAACATAAATTTAATGTGGCCATTGGATGATCAATAGTCACACAAAACACACTTTTCTTCACTTGAAACACCATATGGTCACACTTATTAACACTTTTAGCCACTTTATGATTAATTGTATGTGACTAAATACCCAAAACAAACATTCTTTGTATGACTAAATGTTAGAAAAGGCCACACAAACATAAATTTGATGTGACCATTGGATGATCAATAGTCACACAAAATACACGTTTCCTCACTTTAAACACCATATGGTCAAGTTTGTTGCATTTATTGTGCTGTTAATGAAAATGTGGGTTTGTAGGTGATGGCTTTTATAGTCACATTGCTATGCACACACAAACACAAACATTAACACTTGTGCAACACCACAATCTACTAAACTTGGATAAATCCAAACTAATTATATATATGAAGAACTCTTTAACAACGAGCACTTGATTGTTAATGCGGAATCTTAACAACAAGCAAGAAGAACACAAATACTATTTCACTAATAAACTTCTTTTATTAATATTTCTATTCGTCTAAGTACAAGTTCATTTCACTATACTTTAGGGTTCCTTTATACACTTAGGAAAACCTAGTATACAAAACGTGTAGAAGGATATAGATATCTCTACGCGTACATATGCCTTCCCTAAACTCTAATAAACTATTCTGTTTTTCATAAACAGAACTAACTACGAATACTACCAGACTTAACTGTTATACTGCCAGTATTATTGCTGTTGATCTTTTGATTCAATTAACCTCAAAAGCTGATAGCATGCATCATCCTTTCTTTCACCTAACAGCTTCTTCTCAAGCATAGCCCTGCAAATACTGTTTAGAAGTGGATACTCCACTTCTGTAAGCATATAAAGAATTGCAGTTTCTAATTCCAAAAAGTGCACCTGACAAGTGTGGAAATATCTCCATCTGATCACTTGTTCTTGACAGGCCAGCTTCCACATTTCATCATCAGCATCTGGTGTCTCAAACATGGTCTTCAAGTCACCCCAGAGGACTCTTTCATAGTCCTCTTCAGGTCTCTTGTCACCATGCTTCTCCAACATCAGCTGGTACATGGTCTTCAAATCATCCCTGGACAAATCACTCAATAAACCAGGAAAGTTCACATATATAGTGTCTGTGTGATTTTCCCTTACTATCAGGTAAAAAGTAAAGTAAAGTAACTCCCAATGCCGTCTTCCATGGGTTATGGGTACCCAATACCGTTTTCGGTGTTTGGGGGAGGTTAAGATGTAGACAGTCTTACCCCTAGCTAAGGTAGAGAGGTTGCTTCCAGTTCTACCGAAGGTAGAAAGGACCTCCGGCCTTTTGTAGGGAGTGAGGATCGAACCCCTGACCTCTCGGTTAAGAGGCAAGGGGTTTTCCAACTGATCCAACCCTACTTGTTTTTCCCTTACTATCAGGTAAACTACCTTTTCCCATTTTTGATGATTTAAACCTTTGCAATCTTAGCAGGAAGTGCTGAACCTGTAGGAATGGAGCCCATGGTAAACTCTTCTGATGACGGTTCATCAACCTTATCCTTCATGTACTCTTCCACTTCCTTCTTAACATTTGTCTTATCCTTTTTCACTCCTTTCTTTCCAGTGGATTTCTTCCTTGTCATATTCAAAACTGGTTGCTTAACCTCAGCTTCCTCCTCTTTCTTTACAATTTTTGGCTTATCACCAAGTTTTTCAGCTTCAACAACCTTTTCAGTCTCTGCAATATTTTGCTTCTTAGCATCCTTTGGTTGAAGATTGTAACCCTTCCTTTTAAGCGTTGAAGCTTCCAACTCTGAATCCATTGGAATAAATTTTTTATTTTGGTACACTACTTTTTCAAATTCTGCTTTTAGAACATCAGCCTTCAATTTCCTTAACTGGCTCAACTTCCAGGTAGGATTCCCTTGACTTTTGATGTAGTGGATCATATAATCCCTTTGCTCAGCTTTGGTCAAGGGTCCGTGCATCCTTTCTCTTTGTCTCTGCTCTCTGAGAAGCCTCTTCTTCTCATTAATTATCTCAACCATTTTACTTGCATAGTCTTCTCCGCCAATATCAGGAAGGATATCTCTGTTTACTAATAATCTGGCCTTTATAGTATCCCATTCTTCATCAGTGTAGAATTTGGCAGATTCCTCAATTTCAGCTTTCCTTTTCATTTGTTCTTCAGTTAATTGTGGTTCCTCTTGCAGACTTTTGGCAATCAGCTCATCATTCAATGTTTGTTCTGCGCGTTTAGCTTCTTCAGCCTCATCCTCTGCTTGAATCCTACCAATCTCAGCTAAGCTAGCTTCCTCTTGTGTGAGTTGCATTTTGGTCTTCACTGGCTCAGAAGATTCTTGCACTATTCCTTTGCCTTCCCTATGCACAAACTCCTCACCAGTACTACCTGGATCACTACCAGGATTAATATGTTCAGTACTAGTATTAACTTCAACATCAAAGCGAGTATTAAAATCTTCATCAAAAGCAGATTTAATTTCAGCACCACTAGACTTATCTTTAGTAAAGTCACCAGACTTATCCGCTCCACTAGAACTTGCAGCTTCTTTATCCAGTCTCTTCTTAAAGGATTTCTTGTGACTAAAATTCTTAACCAAGATTTCAACTGCTTCCAATCCTTGAGGACTAATTTGAGTTTCCTCAGAGGATTCCTCACCTTCTGAGTCTGTAATGTCTATCCCCGTCTGTTTGAATTTCCCCTCCAATTTCTTAACTCTTTTGCGAGTAGTCCCCAGTGACTTCTTGGTCTTCTTCAATTTTTTCTCCAACTCATCAACCCTTGAAATCAGTTGTGGAACCAGTTGAAGTGGATCTTCCATAGATAAGGAACTGGGTTATGCTGTAGTAGTGGGTGTTTGAGGTTGTGGTTGAGGAATCACTGGTGGTTCTTCCTCTTGGACTGAAGGTGAAGGTGGTGGGGGTGTTGGTGTCCTATGTTCAAACTCTGTTTTTTCTGGTTCAGATGTAGGTTGAGCCTGAGCTTCTTATGTAGCAGTAGGAGATGGAACAGATGTAGATGTACCTTCAGGGTCAGTAGCAACAGCAGCCAACATAGCAGACAAAAGTGGCTTGTGTACCCCTTCAAAACCCCTTTTCATATTACCAAATATCTTTTTAGTGAAAGGGAGAGCAATGTAAGGATGTTTGCTTGCTGTTTCAACATTTAAGATCATTTGCAAAAAGCTTGGGTACATCAAAAACTTTTTCTTATTCTTGGAATTAGCAACCATGGCATCAAAAATCATTTTTGAAAAATTGAAGAGTCTGCCAGTGGAGAGACAAACCAATGCAGAAGTAATATTGCTTCCAAATTGATCCCATCCACCACTTTTAGAGCTCATACAATGTAAAATATGATGCACAAAGAAACGCCATTGTGGCGTAAAATGAATCTTCCAAAAAGTGAATGTTCCATCAGTTAGATATCTAATATTTTCCAATCCCTGAAAGAGGTCATTATTTGGCAACATTGAAATCCCTGAGGCATCAGCCAATTGAAGCTTGCTTCTGACTGATTCCTCAGTGATTGAATACTCTAACGTATCAATAGTTGCATTTAACTCTAGTGTCCCATCAGCAATAGTTCTAGCAGTAGCAGTATGCCAGAACTGTTTGACTAGGGAATCATAGATAGTTGGATTATGAGTAAGGGCATACCTGATATGACTACCCTTTAGAAAGTCCACTATCTGCTCGAAGCCTGTGCTTTCAGCAGGCTTTTTGAGAAATCCCACTTGATTGTGCTTGTCTACAAACTTTAATTGTGCCATCTTTTATGTTAATTGAAGTACTGGTAGTGCAGGGCAATTAGGGTTTAGTGCTGGTAAGGAGACTTAATCGAAAGAAAAAATTTAAACTTTTAAAGATTAGGATAAAGTAATTAAAGGATAAATATGAATTCTAAAAATAAAAATTATCCATATAAATACTTCTGACCACCTAAAATTAGGTAACGGTACTATTTAAACAGTAAAAATCATTTTTTTTAATTTTTGCACTACCAGACTAAAGAATGGTCAAACAGACTTAACAATGACATCACCAGAATTAACTCTGTACTATAGCACATCAACTAGCACAGCTTCCATACATCTCCAATCTGTGAGAATTCTTGCTTTTCAACATATCCTTAAACAAAATAATATACCTAACAGATTTAACTAATATTAAGTCTTGTATTATAAACATAAATCCTTAAAAAAGTACAAAAAATCAATGTCTATATGCTTTAAAAGAGTGAAATATGATAAAGGTAGAGTGTGACAACTTGACCATAACATGGTTCACTTGGATTTTCTTATAACAACACCTCCACAGTCGGTTTGATGGTAGTCAGTTCGTGATTCGTTACCCAAGTCACGTCGATCCACACGTGGCAATATGTTATCATTGTGCTGGTGAATGACGGTACTAAATTCCTCATCGGCTTCGTCATACTTATCTTTGTAATTCTTGGGAGGTGTCTTAAACACAATAAACAATTTTTTATCTACCTGGTCTTTCACATAAAACACTTGTCGTGCTTGTGTAGCTAATATGAACGGATCAACCTTGTGCCCTAAACTATTCAGGTCAACCAATGTATACCCAAGAGTAGTATCGCGTTTCACACCACCAACTTTGTGATTAACCCAGTCACATTTGAAAAGAGGAATTTGCATTTAACGGTAATCTAGTTCCCATATCTCTTGTAAAACCCCATAATAATATGCTTTTCTTGTGGTTGCAACTTCTTTAGATATGTGCATATCTAATGCCTCAACACTAACCCACTGTTCTGGTAAACTTTGCCTTCATGATCTTTCGTACGAAAAGTATACCCATTGATGTGATATGTATCGTATTTCACTACGGTGGCACGTGGTTCATAGGATATCCACCTTACAGTTTCTGATACACTTTCTTTGTCGCTTTCTAACTCTCTCTCAACCTGAATTTCATTACAAGTATATATTAGCTCAAAAGAATAAGTACACCAATTTTCAGATCAAAATGAGCTGAGAAATAAGGTTTAGAAAGGGTATGTTGAGTAACATAAGATTAATTACTTCTTTGCGTAACCACTTGGCAAAAGATTTGCTGTGCTCATTCTCCAGAAATGCTATTTGTTTACCCGGGTTTTCTGCTTTCAAAACTTGCTTGTGTCGCCTGAAACAATGTGTTTGATTATTATATTTGATACATCATTTTCAGTAACGAAATAGACATGTGTTAGTAAGACTTACTCGATATACGGTACAATTTCATCTGTATTATTTATTACATACAAATGTGCTTTTTGAAAGAGTTCCGCGGAAACTTCACTTGATTTGCCGGCCGACAATGGCTTTCCTTCCTCATTTTCATCTGTTTCATGTTTATCAGGTGGGATACCAACAGTTTTCATGGATTTATGATATTCGCTAAAAAACTCTATTGTTTCTTCCGCAATAGTCTCCTCAGCAATGCATCCTTCTGGTCTATTTCTATTCCGCACATGTCCTTTAATAACCTTCATACATCTTTCGAATGGATACATCCACCGAAAGCAAATGGGACCGCATAATTTTACCTCTCTAGTTAGGTGCACAGTCAAATGTATTATAATATCAAAGAATGGTGGAGGAAAGAACTTCTCGAGTAGGCACAGTGTCACTACCAGTTCTGCTTGCGTATTATCTAGTTCTTGCAATATTATTTCTATGCAACATATTGATTTAAAGAAAAAGCAAAACCTGATAATAACATATCGTGTGGGTGGGTGCATGATTGAACGTATTGCAATGGGCAGAAACTCTTGCATTAGCATGTGATAGTCATGAGATTTTAGGCCAATGAGCTTCCTATCCTTTAGGCTGACCAAACTAGAGAAATTTGAACAATAGCCTTGTGGTACCCTGATGTTGTGTAAAGTTTCACAAAAAATATCTTTTTCAGCATTCGTTAATGTGTAACCTGCTGGAGGTAGTGTTGTTTTGTCTTGTTCTTGCATAGCAAACAACTCTTGTTTTACCCCCAACTCAGCCAGATCCAATCGAGCATTCAGTCCATCTTTCGTCTTTCCTGGAACATGTAGCAAAGTTCCGACGAGACTCTCAGCAACATTCTTTTCTACATGCATAAAATCCATACAATGTGGAACAGAATTATGCCTCCAATACCTAAGTTTTTGATACCAAATGTTGAATTTCTTCCAATACGCACCGTTTTGTCCGTTTACTTGGCTTGAACTACCCTCTACTTCTGTTATGTTTTTTTTCTACTTTTGAATCTTCCCACCTCTGCCTCTCGTATCTTCTTGGTTTTCTGATGCATTATTGTTTGTTCGTTTTCCTTTTCCCCACTTATTTTCAATATGTTGTACCTCGTTGTATATTTGTTTCGCAGTCATTGGATTTGGAGCCGGGAGAAATTCTTGTTGTCCATTAAATGCCTTCCTTTGCCTTCTGAACGGATGGTCATATGGTAGATATCGTGTGTGACCAACATAACTTTGCTTGGATGAGGCAGAAAGTCTAACACAGTTTGTATATTTCCCACATACTACACAACCTTTGAATCCACTGTACGGGTAGCCACATAATGTACCAAGTGCAGGGTAATCATTTATTGTCCATAACACAACGGCACGTAGATTAAAGTTATCTTTTGTGGATGCATCATATGTACCAACCCCTGTATCGAATAAGGTTTGCAGATCATCAACAAACGGTTCTAAAAAAACATCGATATCATTTCCCGGGTATCCCGATATTAATACCGAAAGCATGATAAACTTTCTTTTCATACACAACCATGGAGGAAGGTTGTATATGACAGTTAAAACTGGCCATACACTATGATGCCTATTTCCTGAGTTGATGTCAACCCCATCAGCCGATATTCCTAGCCGTAGATTTCTTGGATCTTCAGCAATTTCGGGGAATTTTTCATCTATGGTACGCCATGCCTTTGAATCTGCGGGGTGACGTAACACACCATCGGTTATCCTCCGTGTCGCGTGCCATCTTAAATCTTATGAAATACTTTCTAGCTTAAATAGTCGTTGCAGTCTTGGTATAATTGGAAAGTACCACATTACCTTTGCTGGAATGTTTTTGTACAGTTTATGTGTCTTATTATCCACCTTCCATCTTGATATCTCACAACTTCGACACGCAGTCAAATCCTTATCATCCTTCCAGTAACGAAGGCAGTTGTTGATACATACATGTATCTTTTTGTATCTTGATCCCATCAATTTCAAATTTTTTTTGGCTTGATAAGTTTTTTCCACCATTTCGTTACCAGCAGGTAGCATCTTTTTTAACAATCCTAGTAATTCAGTAAAGAACTTATCAGAACATCCGTACTAACCCTTCAAGTTGAGTAGTTTAACTATTGCGGACAACTTTGTGAAGTCAGGACATCCTGCGTAAAGAGGCTTCTCTGCGTCTAATAATATTTGTTGAAACTTGACAAGATCATCCTCATCAAAATTATCTTTTGTAGCATTAACCATTTCTACTATTGCTGGGGCATCTGTTGGAATATATGAAGCAAAATCCGTGTCGTCAACAAACTCTGTTGTAGCGTTAACAGGTGTTTCGGTACTTATTGATGACTCATCCTTCTCTCCATGTTTAGTCCAGTTTAGGTAGCTTAGATCAAACCCATTGCTGAATAAATGGAACTGCACTTTCTCCACTTTATGCTCTATGTGGTTTAAACAATCTGTACACGGACATGGCATTGAAAGATCATTTTTCTTAACTCGTGGGTCGATGTTCACCATCTTCCGCAAGTTGTGTACTGCATAATCAATAAACGCTGCTACTCCATCAACATAAGATATTTTGGTCCTATTAGTTCCTATCCAAGACTTGTCCATGTTTATAAATGTGTCCCACTTATCCGAGCAACAATGTTTATAAATGTAGTCCCTGCAAGCATGTTAAAAAGACAGTCCAAGTTATTGAAGATTATAGAAGACAACATCAAACTTCAATTGACGATCTTAAAAGTTAAAAAAGACATTACAAGTAATGAGGATAGCTCAAAGATTGAATGTGGTATTGAATTATGCTAAGAATTGAATAAAGTCTAATGAAACAGTTCCTAAAGGGATGTTTGGGTCAAGGAAAAATAAGAAATTAACTAGCTAAATTATGGTTTTATGTTCATGTGGTAACAGGCTTAACAGGGTTTCTTAAATTTTTTAACCAATTAACTATCTAAATTTAACAAGAAAATGACATAATTTACAAGAGGATATCTCGAAACAAATGTTCATTTAGCTAATAGGCTTAACATGGTTATTTTATGTGTTAGAACGATGTGTACAAAAGGAACATAACAATACTTATCAGTGGTGACAGGACTGGTGGGTCTATGACGGGAGAGTTGTGGTGGTGACGGGATTTGTGGTGAGATGAGAGGGAGGTGTGGCGGTACAGGAGGAGGAGGAGGAGGAGTTAATTTTTGCAATTAGTTTGGAATGGCTTTGATGCAAACTTTGGGGGGAATAAATTTAATTTGTGGGGGGAATTTTAAATTTGCTTAAATTTTTGAAAAGTTTTCATATTAGTTTAAAAAGGTTTTTTCTCTTTTGATTTAATGATTTTTTTTTCATTTAATTAGTTTAAAAAGGTTTTTTATTCATAATAAATAAAATAAAATTCAGAAAAATACAATTTAAATTTTTTTTTTTTTTTTTTTTTTTTTTTTTAAGTATTTAGGAATTTTAAAAAATAATTTTAATTTTTATGCTTAAATTTCCAATATTTGGTATTTTTAGGATTAAGTGCATTTTAGGTTATTTCCGCTTTTGTTACTTGATTTATTTGCTTATTTAGTTATTTTTAGTTTAAAAAAAAATTAAAGTAACTCCCAATACCGTCTTCCACGGGTTATGGGTCCCAATACCGTCTCCCACGGTGTATGGGGGAGGTTGAGACGTAGACAGCCTTACCCCTACCTAAGGTAGAGAGGCTGCTTCCGGTTCTACCAAAGGTAGAAAAGGACCTCCGGCCTTGCAAGGGGTAAGGATTGAACCCTTGACCTCTTTCTCCAGAGGCAAGAGTGTTAACCACTTGATCTAACCTTGCTCTTTTTTTGTTTTTAGTTTATGTTTCATAAATTTATTCACAAAATCCAAATATCTTTCATTATTCTTTATCACCCGATCACGAACCGAACGCGAATTTCCATTCACACTCCGTTGGGACTTAAAACGACCTGGGAATATCTCATATTTCTGGAAAATATTGTGTTTTGACTTTCTTTTACCAAATTGGGATTTTCATTCTCGGGTAGCCAGCAAATTGACCATTTGGTCGGGTTTTTCATAATATAATATTATATATACTATTGATTGAATCATGTCGTAACATGACACTCTAAGCATTTATAACCCAATGCTTTTGACCCATATTATGTCAAATACCCATTAATGAATGTGACCAGTGATAACGTAATACCCTACCCACCATGTGAACTAGCCATTATCACCGGTCATGAATGGGTTGCACCGGCTTGGTAGGTGTATAGTTATAGTGTGAAGGTTATATGAACTGTATTAAAGTTATTAAGGGTGGGCACGTTAATTTTGACATTTCAGGATGACATAAAATCATTAACTCACGTGTCTTACTCAAAACACTGTGTGAAACTCTGTTTAGGGTTGCTTTAGATACGTTGGGCACGGTAACACAACCCTTGTGCGTTTTCGTCCGTTTTAGTCGGTCCTATACGTTTTCGTCCGTGTTCATACGTTTTCTTAGTTTTGTACATGTTTTCTTCTGTTTTTGTACGTTTTTACACGTTTTCGTCTCTTTTCATATGTTTTCGTCCGTTTTTGTACGTTTTTACACTTTTACACATTTTCATACGTTTTTACATGTTTGCGTCTATTTTCATACGTTTTCCACCGTTTGCGTACGACTTTTTCCTTTTTAATAAGTTTTTATACGTTTTCGTCCGTGTTTACACTTTGTCGCTGGTTTTTTCATGTTTTAGTCCGTTTGTATAAGTTTTTGACCGTTTTCGTCCGTTTCTAGCCGTTTTCATCTATATTAGACGTTTTCGTCCGTTTTCATTTGTTTTACATATTAACGTACATTTTATTACGTTCTTATACGTTTTGGTCCGCTTTAGTTCGTTTTTTGTCCGTTTTAGCCATTTTCATATGTTTTGAAGACTTTTCGCCGTTTTCATACGCTTTCTTACACTTTCACACATTTTCATACGTTTTTACACGTTTACGTCTGTTTTCATACATTTTCCACCGTTTTTCGTACGACTTTGTCCTTTTTAATCAGTTTTTATACGTTTCATTTTTGTTTACACGTTTTCGTCCGTGTTTACACTTTGTTGCTGCGTTTTTCATGTTTTAGTCCGTTTGTATAAGTTTTTGACTGTTTTCGTCCGTTTCTAGCCGTTTTCATCTATTTTAGACGTCTTCCTCCGTTTTCATACGCTTTCATCTGTTTTACATATTAATGTACATTTTCTTATGTTCCATACGTTTTCTTACGTTCTTACACATTTTCGTCTGTGTTAGTCCGTTTTTTTTCCGTTTTATCCGTTTTTAAGAATTTTCGGGTCAACCCAAGAAGCGAAGTGAATTCATATTCGGTTTTCGGCTCGCTTCGGTTTAATTCTACTTCGGTTCGGTTCGGTTTTCGTGTTGAACCGAATAAAAAAATAACCGATTTAATGAAACCAAACAACCCGATAACCGAACGGATAAACACCCCTAATTTATAGTGATAGTTTAAAAGGAGGACTTATTTTGCGGTTTTAAAGTTTAGGTCTTTATAGTTTGAATTCATAAGGAGTTACAAGTATCTTCTCTATCACACTATCCCCACAACTCTTCTTCAACCTTTCTTATCAATCTTTCAATAATATCATATTTTACCCAATTTCATTATCAATGGCAGCACCATCACCACAAAACCAATTGGCTAAGCGTGTTATTGATGACCTAATTGAGTTTAGCGGGGAGACATCTGTTGATGGTTACATGAGTTTCTTCAAGGCTCAACAAATTTCCAGTCTCCGTGGCTTTATAAACCGCATGCGCGAAAAGGCCACCACAGTAAAGAATGAGATTGGGCAGTTTAATGCTCTAATTGCTGAGATGGTAGCTCTTGGAGATGGGGATGACCATTTTGACACATTGATGGATCTTAGGCATGACCTGGAGGCTGCGAGGACTAAGCTGCAGGGGTTGAATGATCTCATTACTCAAGCTGAGGAGGATATCGAGACCAAGGAAGAATAAATTCAGTCGATGAATGGTTGAAGGGTTGCTCGCTATGTAAAGGGATGGTTTCTTTTGCTCTAGTGTAATCTGTTTATAATGTCTAATGTCTTGGTTTAATATTATGGTTTGTAGATATATTAACAATGAAACATGTATGGATCTTTTGATGGTTTATCCATATGACACTCTAAAATATGTATGTTGATCCAATGGAATGGAATGGGATGCGCTCGCCAGTTTGTTTCATATTTTTTTAATGTTGTTTTGCATTTAGGAATTGGTTGTGGTGTTTAAGTTCATATCTGGTAGAATGTATTATTGTAGGTTTGAGGTTGATCCAATCACAGTGGTGCATCCCATGTGTCGTGTTCAATGTTGAGCCATGGATATGCGCTTCATAAGTGCTTTGCTTAGGTTGTTTATTTTTTAGGTTGTTGTCAATTTTTAATGACTGATTATGAAGAAGTGGACCGTTTGTGCATGACAATTATTTTGGATTGAACCACTAGATTTAGGGTGTTTTTGTTGTTGTTTTTGCTTTAAGTTAATTGCATTTACATGATTTCTTGATTTTTTTTACTGTTGGAGGATGTTAGAGCTTATTTAAGTGCTTATAAATAGCTTATTTATAGGCTTAAAGTAAGGTCTCAGGGCTGTTTGTTGTGTCAGCAGTCCTTGGATGGATTTGATTATTTTTGTGCTTACTTGTTTATCTGGGACTGCTTATTAGTTATAGTTGCTTAATTAGTTGCTTTAATTCCATTTTTTGCTTTTGTTTCTTCATTTGTATGCGCCATGTGGTGAGATTTTAGTATAGCTGCAGTTATATGTGTCTTTGATACAGCTGGTTTGAAGTTATATGGGTGTTTGGGACTGTGGGTAAGAACCATTTCTATCATGGGTGTGCTGGTTTCAAAATGCAGCCAAAAATGAAATATTTAAATTCTATATTATCAATTTGGAGCCACATTTTAAAATTATCAAATTTGGAGCCAAATTTCAGCCAAAATTTTTAAATTACTTAGGAAATTATGGTTTCCTTAATTGAAAAACTGCCCCATAATGAGCCCTAATTTTACTCCAATAAATCAGGATTCAAGCAAAACAACCAGAACTTCAATTTTTACACCATTATTTACCAATTAAGTTTACTAATTTTCCTTAACACATTACTTCTGACGAATCATGGCAACTCAAACCAATTGTCAGGATGATTTGGTTATTCTGATTGTGAAAATGATAACCCATTAGGATATGAATCAGAGGCGTATTCAGATGAGGGTGAGGATGCTGTAAACAACCATTCAAATGCGAATGTTGTTAAGATGGGGCATAACTAGGTTAGCTAAGTTTCGCAGGGATTATGGAAAAACCGACGGAATAAAGGTCAGTGTAACCTTTCGATGCACTGAATAGGATATCAGGAAAAAACAGGGCATTGTTTTCGAGTTTTTTGGGTGATTTGGTTCGTGAGCATATAGGTGTCAGGAATTCTATCCTGGAGGAAGGTTGATTCAGAAGCAAGAGATAAAATGTGGGACGAAATCACGGTACACATATACTTTTTTTTAACTAGTAGTGGCTTGGTTGTCGTAGGTACAAGGTGTTAATAAGTTTATCTCTTCATTTACATTATGTGCAACTAATTAACAACATTGTGTTAATATTTGCAGCGATATTTTGATGTTGGCTTGACTGTCCGAAAGCTGATAATGAATCGTCTTGGTCAACTCCTAAGGAATTTCAGAAGGAAATTGACCGAAAACTACATATTGCCCAACCAAAATACCCTTTCAAAACTTAATGAAGTCCCGGCGAAGTATAGAGCAATTATAAAAGCTGAAGATTGGGTAAATTTTGTAAACTACACGGCCACCGAGGAATACAAGGTGTTAATTATTCATTTTTATTCAAGTTCAAATATCTGTCACATTTGATGTTTCCATATATATTAGTTGTATACTATCAGCATTACTACATCTAAACACCTTTTTTATTTTGTGTTGCAAGGTGAAATCAGCTGCATCTAAAGTGGCGCGTTCCAAGTCTGTTTAACAGCATAGAATGGGACGAGGTGGATACGCCCGTGTGATGGATAAAATGGTAACATTAAACATTAAACATTTGCATTTAATAGCATCATACTTTCGTTTATATTGGTTTATCTTACAAGTGTATGTATTTGATGTTTATAAGATTGAGAATAAAGAAATTGAACCAGATGAAGAACCACCGCGTGGTACGTTGTGGTTGAAAGGAAGGGTGAATAAAGACGGAGAATTTCACGATGATGATATCAGAACAGTTGGGCAAAAAATTGTAAGTTTGACTCATTTTATGATTATGTTTATTGTTAGTTATAAGTTAAAACTGATATTGTATTAGTTAAAACTGATAGTGTATTAGTTAAAACTGTTAGTTATAAATTAATACTGTTAGTTATAAGTTAATACTGTTATTTATAATTTAATACTGGTAGAATTAAATAACCTATTTCCCATATTGTGTGTGAAGAAAGAGACGGAGGAGAAGATCAAACAAGGAACCTTGAAGCTTGATCATGGCACTGATGCCATGACATTTGTATTAGGTAAGGAAAAGGGAGGATATGCGAGAGGAGTGGGAGGTGGAGTAACCTACAAGAGGTATTTTGATCTGCCTCGAATCAGAAAAGCATCTGATGAAAGAGTGGTGTCACTTCAAAGTGAACTTGATAATGAGAGGCGCCAACGTCAAGAAAAAGAGGCGGTAATACAGGATTTGATGAAACAATTGGCTGCACAAAGGGGGCAGTTGCAGTCAACTGCAACTCCATTGACACAAACGGAAGTAAGACATAAGAAAGTAACATTCCATCTTTTTTTTACCCTTTTAAATACTGCTGCAGTCTTCTTAAACAATTTATATTTCAGGTGTCTCCGGTGAACATTAATCTTATAAATAGCAGTGCTGATGAGGATGCCGGAACATGTGTTGCTGGACGTGAGAAAGTTGCGAGCATTGAGAAGTCTAATGGACTTGCAACTTTGGAAAAGGAAATTCAAATAAGTGTAAGTAATTAATCATCCCCCTGGTATTTTTGAATTCTACATACATGTATTATTTACCGTGTATTATATATATAGGAAACTGTTAAATCTGTCGCATCTAAGAAATCGACTAGATCAAAACGAAAGGATTCTTCACGTCAAGTTTCCGAATCACAAGAAAATGAGTCTCCATTAACAGTACTACCACAAGTATGTATTTAAACATTTTCATATGTTCTTTAGTTTAAATAATTACTGATACATATATACATGCAACAAATTATCTTTTTAGGTAATTAAGTGCAGACTGTGGCACTTAAAGAAATCATCTATTATTGCGGAGGGTACCGTGTACAAAACTGATGGAAAACAAATGCTTCATAAGAAACCACTCCCAAAGGATTGCTACAGAGTGTCTATTGAAAAATCTTTAGTGGATGCAGCGTGCATACCGGATGTAGGAAGTAACGGTTTCGAAACAGTTAAGGATGCAGTAGGTGGTTTTTATGCATGGCCAAAGGATCAAGTGGTTTTCGATGAAAAGGTACATAGATGCATGTGTTTTATAAACCTACATATATCATTCTTCATATTTAATTCAGTGTTTGATACACCCGGCTTTTGTTTCCTACAGGTAACACTACCAAGTACCATAAAACAGATTGGTGAGAACAGAACTGCACCTAAATTACAAACGAAGCGCTACGTCTCTAGTGATGCCATGCAAAAGGAAGCTAAGAAGATCAAGAGTCAGAAGTCGTTAAATTATTGAGAATTTTATTATGTACGACATTACAATTTTATATACATTCCAATTTTATTGTATTTGAATATATTTTTATATATTAGAATTTGTTTTGATATATATTGATTTCTTATATGTGACTAAAAGATTCATATAGTCACAATTATTAACACTTTTTTGTCACAGTTTGCTTAATTCGATGCGTGACTAAATGTTAGAAAGGGCCACACAAACATAAAATTAATGTGGCCATTGGATGAGCAATAGTCACACAAAACACACATTTCTTCACTTAAAACACCATACACTAGAACAAAAAGTGGATTTGGCCACACCGAATATGTGTGACGATATACATATAGTCACACATGATTTTTCGGCCGTGTGTGACTAAAGGTCGCGCGACCATAGTTACTCTATGGTCACGTGTTTGAATTTTTTTTTAGTCTCTATTGCAAAAGAGTAACCAAAATCGTAACATGTGTGACTAATTAGGTACAAATTTTGTTGGATTAATCCGTATTAGTGACCATAAACACTGTATAGTCATGCAAAGCATGTTTCTTTTGGGTATTTAGTCACATACAATTAAGCATAAAGTGGCCAAAAGTGTTAATAAGTGTGATCATATGTTGTTTAAGGTGAAGAAATATGTCTTTTGTGTGACTATTGATCATCCAATGGCCACTTGAATTTTATGTTTGTGTGGCCTTTTGTAACATTTAGTCACACAAAGCATGTTTGTTTTGTGTATTTAGTCACATACAATTAATCATAAAGTGGCAAAAAGTGTTAATAAGTGTGACCATATGGTGTTAAAGTGAAGAAATGTGTGTTTTGTGTGACTATTGATCATCCAATGGCCACATTAAATTTATGTTTGTGTGGCCTTTTGTAACATTTAGTCACACAACGCATGTTTGTTTTGTGTATTTAGTCACATACAATTAATCATAAAGTGGCAAAAAGTGTTAATAAGTGTGACCATATGGTGTTTACAGTGAATAAATGTGTGTTTTGTGTGACTATTGATCATCCAATGGCCACATGAAATTTATATTTGTGTGGCCTTTTCTAACATTTAGTCACACAAACCATGTTTGTTTTGGGTATTTAGTCACATACAATTAATCATAAAGTGGCCAAAAGTGTTAATAAGTGTGACTATATGGTGTTTCAAGTGAAGAAATGTGTGTTTTGTGTGACTATTGATCATCCAATGGCCACATGAATTTTATGTTTGTGTGGCCTTTTGTAACATTTAGTCACACAAAGCATGTTTGTTTTGTGTATTTAGTCACATACAATTAAGCATAAAGTGGCCAAAAGTGTTAATAAGTGTGACCATATGGTGTTTTAAGTGAAGAAATGTGTGTTTTGTGTGACTATTGATCATCCAATGGCCACATGAATTTTATGTTTGTGTGGCCTTTTGTAACATTTAGTCACACAAAGCATGTTTGTTTTGTGTATTTAGTCACATACAATTAAGCATAAAGTGGCCAAAAGTGTTAATAAGTGTGACCATATGGTGTTTTAAGTGAAGAAATGTGTGTTTTGTGTGACTATTGATCATCCAATGGCCACATGAATTTTATGTTTGTGTGGCCTTTTGTAACATTTAGTCACACAAAGCATGTTTGTTTTGTGTATTTAGTCACATACAATTAAGCATAACGTGGCCAAAAGTGTTAATAAGTGTGACCATATGGTGTTCTAAGTGAAGAAATGTGTGTTTTGTGTGACTATTGATCATCCAATGGCCACATGAATTTTATGTTTGTGTGGCCTTTTGTAACATTTAGTCACACAAAGCATATTTGTTTTGTGTATTTAGTCACATACAATTAAGCATAAAGTGGCCAAAAGTGTTAATAAGTGTGACCATATGGTGTTTTAAGTGAAGAAATGTGTGTTTTGTGTGACTATTGATCATCCAATGGCCACATGAATTTTATGTTTGTGTGGCCTTTTGTAACATTTAGTCACACAAAGCATGTTTGTTTTGTGTATTTAGTCACATACAATTAAGCATAACGTGGCCAAAAGTGTTAATAAGTGTGACCATATGGTGTTCTAAGTGAAGAAATGTGTGTTTTGTGTGACTATTGATCATCCAATGGCCACATGATTTTTATGTTTGTGTGGCCTTTTGTAACATTTAGTCACACAAAGCATGTTTGTTTTGGGTATTTAGTCACATACAATTAAGCATAAAGTGGCCGAAAGTGTTAATAAGTGTGACCATATGATGTTTTAAGTGAAGAAATGTGTGTTTTGTGTGACTATTGCTCATCCAATGGCCACATTATTTTACGTTTTAGTCACATATAAGAAATTAAGCAAACTGTGACCAAAAAGTGTTAATAATTGTGACTATATGAATCTTTTAGTCACATATAAGAAATCATTATCAAAACAAATTCAAATATATATATATATATATATATATATATATATATATATATATATATATATATATATATATATATATATATATATATATATATTCAAAATATATTCAAATACAATAAAAGTGGAATGTATATAAAATTGTAATGTCGTACATAATAAAATTCTCAATAATTTAACGACTTCTGAGTCTTGATCTTCTTAGCTTCCTTTTGCATGGCATCACTAGAGACGTAGCGCTTCGGTTGTAATTTAGGTGCAGTTCTGTTCTCACCAATCTGTTTTATGGTACTTTGTGGTGTTACCTGTAGGAAACAAAAGCCGGGGTATCAAACACTGAATTAAATATGAAGAATGATATATGTAGGTTTATAAAACACATGCATGTATGTACCTTTTCATCGAAAACCACTTGATCATTTGGCCATGCATAAAAACCACCTACTGCATCCTTAACTGTTTTGAGACCGTTACTTGCTACATCCGGTATGCATGCTGCATCCACTAAAGATTTTTCAATAGACACTCTGTAGCAATCCTTTGGGAGTGGTTTGTTATGAAGCATTTGTTTTCCATCAGTTTTGTACACGGTACCCTCCGCAATAATAGTTGATTTCTTTAAGTGCCACCGTCTGCACTTAATTAACTAAAAAGATAATTTGTTGCATGTATATATGTATCAGTAATTAATTAAACTAAATAACATATGAAAATGTTTAAATACATACTTGTGGTAGTACTGTTAATGGAGACTCCTGTTCTTGTGATCCGGAAAGTTGACGTGAAGAATCCTTTCGTTTTGATCTACTCATTTTCTTAGATGCGACAGATTTAACAGTTTCCTATATATATAATACACGGTAAATAATACATGTATGTAGAATTCAAAAATCCCAGGGGGATGATTTATTACTTACACTTATTTCCATTTCCTTTTCCAAAGTTTCAAGTCCATTAGACTTCTCAATGCTCGCAATTTTCTCACGTCCAGCAACACGTGTTCCGGCATCCTCATCAGCACTGCTATTTATAAGATTAATGTTCACCGGAGACACCTGAAATATAAATTGTTTAAGAAGACTGCAGCAGTATTTAAAAGGGTAAAAAAAAGATGGAATGTTACTTTCTTATGTCTTACTTCCGTTTGTGTCAATGGAGTTGAAGTTGACTGCAACTGCCCCCTTTGTGCAGCCAATTGTTTCATCAAATCCTGTATTACCGCCTCTTTTTCTTAACGTTGGCACCTCTCATTATCAAGTTCACTTTGAAGTGACACCACTCTTTCATCAGATGCTTGTCTCATTCGAGGCAGATCAAAATACCTCTTGTAGGTTACTCCACCTCCCACTCCTCTCGCATATCCTCCCTTTTCCTTACCTAATACAAATGTCATGGCATCAGTGCCATGATCAACCTTCAAGGTTCCTTGTTTGATCTTCTCCTCTGTCTCTTTCTGCACACACAATATGGGAAATAGGTTATTTAATTCTACCAGTATTAAATTATAAATACCAGTATTAACTTATAACTAACAGTATTAACTTATAACTAACAGTTTTAACTAATACACTATCAGTTTTAACTAATACACTATCAGTATTAACTTATAACTAACAATAAACATAATCATAAAATGAGTCAAACTTACAATTTTTTGTCCAACTGTTCTGATATCATCATCGTGAAATTCTCCGTCTTTATTCACCCTTCCTTTCAACCACAGCGTACCACGCGGTGGTTCTTCATCTGGTTCAATTTCTTTATTCTCGATCTTATAAACATCAAATACATACACTTGTAAGATAAACCAATATAAACGAAACTATGATGCTATTAAATGCAAATGTTTAATGTTTAATGTTACCATTTTATCTTTCACACGGGCATATCCACCTCGTCCCATTCTATGCTGATAAACAGACTTGGAACGCGCCACTTTAGATGCATCTAATTTCACCTTGCAACACAAAATAAAAAAGGTGTTTAGATGTAGTTATGCTGATAGTATACAACTAATATATATATGGAAACACTAAATGTGACAGATATTTTAACTTGAATAAAAATGAATAATTAACACCTTGTATTCCTCGGTGGCCGTGTAGTTTACAAAATTTACCCAATCTTCGGCTTTTATAATTGCACTATACTTCGCCGGGACTTCATTAAGTTTTGAAAGGGTATCTTGGTTATGCAATATGTAGTTTTCGGTCAATTTCCTTCTGAAATTCCTTAGAAGTTGACCAAGACGATTCATTATCAGCTTTCGGACTGTCAAGTCAACATCAAAATATCGCTGCAAAGATTAACACAATGTTGTTAATTAGTTGCACATAATGTAAATGCAGAGATAAACTTATTAACACCTTGTACCTACGACAGCCAAGCCACTACTAGTTAAAAAAAAGTATATGTGTACCGTGATTTCGTCCCACATTTTATCTCTTGCTTCTGAATCAACCTTCCTCCAGGATAGAATCCTGACACCTATATTCTCACGAACCAAATCACCCAAAAAACTCGAAAACAATGCCCTGTTTTTTCCTGATATCCTATTCAGTGCATCGAAGATTACACTGACCTTTATTCCGTCGGTTTTTTCATAATCCCTGCGAAACTTAGCTAACCTAGTTATGCCCCTCTTAACAACATTCGCATTTAAATGGTTGTTTTCAGCATCCTCACCCTCATCTGAATACGTCTCTGATTCATATCCTAAAGGGTCTTCATTTTCACGATCAAAAAAAACCAAATCATCTGGATAATTGTTTTGTGTTGCCATGATTCGTCAGAAGTAATGTGTTAAAAAAAATTAATAAACTTAATTGGTAAATAATGGTGTAAAAATTGAAGTTCTAGTTGTTTTGCTTGAATCCTGAATTATTGGAGTAAAATTAGGGCTCATTATGGGGCAGTTTTTCAATTAAGGAAACCATAATTTCCTAAATATTTTTAAAAATTTTGGCTGAAATTTGGCTCCAAATTGATAATATAGAATTTAAATATTTCATTTTTGGCTGCATTTTGAAACCAACACACCCATGACAGAAATGGTACTTACCCACAGTCCCAAACACCCATATAACTTCAAACCAGCTGTATCAAAGACACATATAACTGCAGCTACACTAAAATCTCACCACATGGCGCATACAAATGAAGAAACAAAATCAAAAAATGGAATTAAAGCAACTAATTAAGCAACTATAACTAATAAGCAGTCCCATATAAACAAGTAAGCACAAAAATAATCAAATCCAACCAAGGACTGCTGACACAACAAACAGCCCTGAGACCTTACTTTAAGCCTATAAATAAGCTATTTATAAGCACTTAAATAAGCTCTAACATCCTCCAACAGTAAAAAAAATCAAGAAATCATGTAAATGCAATTAACTTAAAGCAAAAACAACAACAAAAACACCCTAAAACAACAACCTAAAAAATGAACAACCTAAGCAAAGCACTTATGAACCGCATATCCATGGCTCAACATTGAACACGACACATGGGATGCACCACTGTGATTGGATCAACCTCAAACCTACAATAATACATTCTACCAGATATGAACTTAAACACCACAACCAATTCCTAAATGCAAAACAACAGTAAAAAAAGATGAAACAAACTAGCGAGCGCATCCCATTCCATTCCATTGGATAAACCATCAAAATATCCATACATGTTTCATTGTTAATATATCTACAAACCATAATATTAAACCAAGACATTAGACATTATAAACAGATGACACTAGAGCAAAAGAAACCATCCCTTTACATAGCGAGCAACCCTTCAACCATTCATCGACTTAATTTGTTCTTCCTTGGTCTCGATATCCTCCTCAGCTTGAGTAATGAGATCATTCAACCACTGCAGCTTAGTCCTCGCAGCCTCCAGGTCATGCCTAAGATCCATCAATGTGCCAAAATACTCATCCCCATCTCGAAGAGCTACCATCTCAGCAATTAAAGCATTAAACTGCGCAATCTCATTCTTTACTGTGGTGGCCTCTTCGCGCATCCGGTTTATAAAGCCACGGAGACTGGAAATTTGCTGAGCCTTGAAGAAACTCATGTAACCATCAACAGATGTCTCCCCGCTAAACTCAATTAGGTCATCAATAACACGCTTAGCCAAATGGTTTTGTGGTGATGGTGCTGCCATTGATAATGAAATTGGGTAAAATATGATATTATTGAAAGATTGATAATTAAGAAAGGTTGAAGAAGAGTTGTGGGGATAGTGTGATAGAGAAGATACTTATAACTCCTTATGAATTCAAACTATACCTAAACTTTAAAACCGCAAAACAAGTCCTCCTTTTAAACTATCACTATAAATTAGGGGTGTTTATCCGTTTGGTTATCGGGTTGTTTGGTTTCGTTAAATCGGTAATTTTTTTATTCAGTTCAACACGAAAACCGAACCGAACCGAACTAGAATTAAACCGAAGCGAGCTGAAAACCGAATATGAATTCACTTCGCTTATTGGGTTGAAACCATGTTACGGTTTTGGAAATTCAAACATGTTACGGTTTTGGAAATTCGCGTTCGGTTTTGGAAACATGTTACGGTTTTGGAAATTCGCGTTCGGTTTTGGAAATTCAAACATTCAATCAATAGTATATATAAAATTATAGTCACACATGTTACGGTTTTGGAAATTCGCGTTCGGTTCGTGATCGGGTGATAAAGAATAATGAAAGATATTTGGATTTTGTGAATAAATTGATGAAACATAGACTAAAAACAAAAAAAGAGCAAGGTTAGATCAAGTGGTTAACACTCTTGCCTCTGGAGAAAGAGGTCAAGGGTTCGATCCTTACCCCTTGCAAGGCCGGAGGTTATTTTCTACCTTTGGTAGAACCGAAAGCAGCCTCTCAAGGGTTCGATCCTCACCCCTTGCAAGGCCGGAGGTCCTTTTCAACTTTTGGTAGAACCGGAAGCAGCCTCTCTACCTTAGGTAGGGGTAAGGCTGTCTACGTCTCAACCTCCCACATACACCGTGGAAGACGATATTGGGACCCATAACCCGTGGAAGACGGTACTGGGAGTTAGTTTACTTTTTTTTTTAAACTAAAAACAACTAAATAAGCAAATAAATCAACTAACAAAAGTCGAAATAACCTAAAATGCACTTAATCCTAAAAATACCAAATATTTTAAATTTAAGCATAAAATTTAAAATTATTTTTTAAAAGTCCTAAATACTTAAACATATATATATATATATATATATATATATATATATATATATATATATATATATATACTAGTGTCAAAACCCGTCCGATGGACGGGTATGACTCGTGGTATTTATTTTTAGGATTTAGTAGAACAAACATATATTAAAAAGTAATTAAAAGTTAAATGAAACGGTTAAAATCTATAATTGATGTTACCATAATTCGTAAAACGGCTAAAAACATGTAAGTATTTTGATTTTTGATTTTTATTTCTAGGAACATACCTTCAGTTTCTCTAAGCTAATAGGGTTCACCCCTGCAAGAGTTTGGCGGCCAATTAAGTTCTTCATCTCGTATTTAGCTTGTTGAGTTCCTTGGTAATTCAATGATGTTCATGATTTATGATCAAGAAAGGGTTTGTAATGCTTGTTAAAATAACTATTTGATTAACTTAACACTTACATGGCATGGTTTTTGGAATCCCATAATTGAGCATTTCTTCAATAGATCCACTGACATCCAAAAACTTTAACATTTCATGCATGTTTGAACTATGAAAAGAACAATCATAAGTATCATAACAAATTAATTACATGATGGTTATTCATATGCGAAATAAAAATTCTTTGTACAATACGTTTGTTGTGGAGTTAATGTATTCGCCATCTTTGTCACAACAAAGAACCTTCAAACTTTTTTTCGTATGTACCCCAGAAACAACAACATATAATTGTCCGTGTGAAAATAGCGACTTTTATAAAGGCCGACTTGCGACCATGTTTGACTTTGACTTTTATTAATCATCATAGCACAACAAACTTGAACAGGGAATTGTATCAGTTTGAACGGCATCTTGTTGTCCGTAGGGCTAATGACCATTCTAGGTATTACGCATATACTACCAAGTTTTACACCAAATATTATCTTGGCTTCAATGATACTCGTTCCCATCTGTAGTATTTGCAACCTAGTAAAATGGCATAGTCCGGCCTTGTTATCAATATTTTGCATACACATGACAGATGCGCCAATTTTTAGTGCTAACATGTGGTGTATAAATAGATGCACGTAAAATAAATAATGAATAACGAAAAATATGTTAAACAAAAATAATTGGAAACTAAAATATAGTGCTCATATATTATATATAAAAAGAAAAATCATAAGTATGACAACAAATTCATTACATGATGGTTATTTATATATGAAATAAAACTTCTTTGTACACAATGTTTGTTTTGAAGTTAGTGTAATCGTTGGAATTTTCACGAGATGCAGCTTCACGCAACTGCTTATCATCACTTTCACTGACATAATTTAAGCATGTGCACCATTCTTTAGGCAAATATCGCATGTCCTCATCTGATTTGTGCTTCTATAAGAGCTCTTGTGCAGAATCCAACAAATTTGAAACTTCGTTAGGTTACATTGCATGAATCAACTCTTATATTCCATTCCCACAACCACCCATATTCTATAAATAGTATGCAAGTGAAAAAACCCAAGCACCCTCTTAAAATTTTACTATTAAAAGCTATGTACTTGATTACACTCAAACAATAAAACGAAAACATACGCGTAGGCAAGCTTACCCATCCCAATCTAGAGTGTTTCCTTATCCATATCGATACTCTTTTATGCAGCTCATATTCGGCATATTATTGCGATTATTCGATTAAGCTGATATTTTAATATGATAGTCAAGGCACGATCCAAAATGATAATGCTCAAGGAATGGTTTTAGATGACATAAATAAAAGTATACATGCAACTTAAGTATATCTCTTCACTTTAGAATTAAACCACCACTATCTCTGAAGTAGATGAAGTGAAGTTTCCGTAGCGCCGCATGACAACACATAATCCATCTCCATCATTTTCTTGGATTGATCAAATAGTATTATAAAAAAATTATTTTATCACATACACACATTACATCATCAACTTATTTATCAAACACCAATATTAATGAAATTGAGAAAAGTACCGTGGCTAGATTAAAAAGAGATGGAGCTTGTTTATGAATCACAGCCTCAATATCCTTTGAACCATCTTACACGTGTCGGTACAATAACTGATTCCCTGGTTTCATATGCCTGCTGCAGCAAACTTCCCTGCTGCCATAAGGGCACTATGCAATAAATGGGAATAATCAAAATAAAAATGTGGCCAATAAACTATAAAGCTACCACATTTAAAACATACCTGGATTTCCCAGAATATGCTCTCCTTAGGGATGATAAATATCGTTTGCATATTTTTCTTTACCAAAAAGGTGATAAAAAATTGTAGACATATTGTATAATTTTGTGCACATCCAAACACCCTACTAAAAGAATTGCAAGAATAATCACCTGTGAGCTGCATAACGGCTGCAGCAATGTCTCCAGCATGATAAAGAACCATGGCAAGGTAGCTACAACAGAAAATAAATAGATCTTTAGTTATATGTGACTGATCATCTATCAAAATCTTTTAGCAAAATTCCTTATTTTCCAACTTTTTATTTAAAAACCATACCGGCAGCAGTTAGCAACCTCCCGATTCATTGGACCGGTGACCTATGTTTCATAATTGAATAGAAAAGAAAATAATGTCACTTAAACTTGCTTAAAATGACTACCAAAACTACAGCCATAGTCAGACCTGTGGGACGGAAGTCAGAACACATACGTAAATGCATACTACATAGTTGTAACTAATAAGAATGATATAACATACTGATTATTTGATTATTTGTTATTACATAGTTGTAAATATCCTATTACTTAATTATTAGTACCAATTGTTGCATATACTCTATGCATACTACATAGTTGTAATTTCCATACTATATAAAAAAAACTCAACTGGTTTAAGCCTACGATATTAACGCTGCTAATGAGCACGCTAAGGTCTACACTGGTTGAAAGAATGCCGACTCTTGATGAAGCAACTTACAGAAGGGCTGGCTCTATTCTGGTACCTGTTTTAACCTCCGAACTAAATCTTCCCAATGGGGGTGCCAAAACAACTGCTGCTCCTCTAGTAGACTTGCTTGATTTAGGAGTAGATGAACCTGCAACACCTAGCTCTTCTGGTGGGAACTTTCTTCAGGACCTTCTTGATGTTGGTACATCATCCTCTTCTTCACAGTCAGGTTAGATTTTTTTGTGAAGTGTGACTATTATAGGATGTTACTACAAATTACTTTCTGGTTCACATACCGTTTTGTGAAACGGTCAAGAGCATGCTTTAGAACTACTTGTGCATTTTGCATGGTTTTACTTAATAATGCAACAGTTTAGTGTTGTGCACATACCAAAGTTCTTCTTTGATAATAATCTATAGAGTGAATTATAAGAAATTTTCAATGTGCTTTTAATTATCTATTGGTATGGCCCCATAGTAACTAATTCTGCACTCAGTCACTGTGCCCAAAGACATTTACAAACAAGCCCTAAATAATTTTACCATTTTTAAAAGGCTATTACAGTCAATTATAATCAATTTGTTTCAGGTACAACTCAGGCTCAAAAGAGTGGCACAGATGCTCTGTTGGATCTACTGTCAATTAGGTCAGCTCCACCCCAAAATGGCTCATCTGTACATGATATATTATCAATAAGTCAAGATAATAAAACTTCAGTTAGTCCATTAGATAGTCTGTCATCAACTATGGGTCCATCTCTACCAGCCTCTTCCATAGCTATGATAGATTTGTTAAACTAAATAGTTATTAATTGTTTGAAATATAAAACAGTCTAAGCGCCTAAATTTCTTTCCACTGATTTTAACCCGACTACGAAGCTAATGAATTCATGTTATTAATTCTGAAAATATAACTGTAATTTTCGACCATCATTCATAAGTTATAAACTATCATTAATATATTCTATATAAAGTAGAATAGGTTTACCAAATAAGACCATCGATCCATGTTACCACTTTAAGAGCCCATTCATCATTTTTACTTCAACATGAGATATGCGAAGATCAATCCCTTTGACTAAAAGTGCAGACTTGTATGACTTAAAAGTAGGTGTTTCGCTCACCTGTGAT
This sequence comes from Chrysanthemum seticuspe, assembly GCA_019973895.1. Classification (NCBI taxonomy): domain Eukaryota; kingdom Viridiplantae; phylum Streptophyta; class Magnoliopsida; order Asterales; family Asteraceae; genus Chrysanthemum; species Chrysanthemum seticuspe. Next base: position 191,958,722 of record BPTQ01000005.1, read on the forward strand.
TTTCGTTCAGGGTACGAACAATTAAGCATACACATCTAACGTATCCAATTACCTTTTTAGCGGTTCTTAACAAATTTTCACTATTAAAATACTTCCTCATACTCACTAATTGACATAGATACACGACACAATGGGTATATCAATGAATAATGTAAGGAAAACAATCCAAAAATGCTTCTTACCTAAAGCAGGAAACCAACCAAATCCAATAATGATTAAGTATAGCTATGAATACACAGACAATAGCAGATAACCATGCTGCTGACACTATTGAAATACTAATCTTGGAGACCTTCTGATTTCTATGCTTAAAACGATAATATAAAGGAAACAACTTGAGTACACATCAACCTTCAAATCAAACAGGCTATTAATTATCTGGTCCAAGATGTTTAATTAAACTAAGAGATACTTACCATACTAATGTTATGCTTAGGCTTTTACACAAAATTAAGTTGTGAAGCTAATGTTATGTAACAACCTTAAGGAAACTGATTTCTGTGATAAGTATACATTATCTGTCGGAACCTACCATACAAGGGGTGCTCGATTGGCTTGCAAGAAGGGAGGAAGAGAAGAGAGAAAATTGGTTTTCTAGGTTTTCAAGTTATGAGAGTAATGAAGCCTAAAGGGTTTATTATATAGGTTTATCATAGCAAGCAAAATCCATCCCACCACCAATGTGGGATTGTTTGGCCAAATATAGGGGGGGTCTAGAACATTCCTTCATCTATTTTACACATAAGTTTTTGTATTTATCGTCAACGACCATTAGTAAATACCGTTAAGTGGTTTTTTCGTGAAATAATTAATATAATACATTATATATATTAATTATATAAATTGACTATTAAACGTACGTGTGCGATCCCATAGGCTCGAGCATCTTTCGTACGTAAGTTTACGAAACATGTTCATAATCCAACAGTAGTGTGCACTTCAGCAGCAGGCACAATATTAGCAGCATTTCTTCTAAATTATTGTAGTCTTTCTCTAGTTGTTTAGTCTTCCAACTTGCATGGCGATTTTCAAACCATGTTGCAAACGAATCTGATTAAGTACATAGTAGTGAGTAAATGTGAGTGCAATATATTATCCGTAACATGTTAAAGTTTACTACTTGCATTACCTCAGGTGGCTAGCAGCATGTGTCGTATTCTGATATGAGCTGTAAGCGCCATGGTGTTATGGATCACCAACCCTATTTGCTTATGTATATTATAGGTTGGTACATGTACCCTGCAAATTGAGTGATATAAAGACTGGATGAAATATAAAATCCATAAAGATTACACCAAAAGAAGGTCATGTGTGAATAAGTAACAACTTTTTCAGAAAAGAAGAGCATATGTGCAACAATAGTAAGCTTACAAAGCTATTCTTCAAAATGACGTAGGGGTAAAATCGTGAATAAAAATCACTGGTTGGAACCTTTTCCGTGCACTTATAAGGAAAGTACCAAAGTGTAACAATTATGTAACTGCGAGGAATCGAGTAGCATATTTAAAGACAGTAAACAAATAAATAATTTTCAAGCATCTAAAACTCAACATAAAGTAAATAAAAGCAAACCTTTTACGGACTTATATCAGAGCAGATTATAACTTCCTCTTTTGCCATCGCTTCTAGTAGAGAACTAATACTAAAAGCCAAAAAAGTTCCAAACCAACGTGCGTATAACCGAATAACAACTATGAACTGCAAACAAAATCTAAGCCATTAACTTGGCCAACGCGAATGACGCTGCTATAAGTTTTGAAGGTGGACCGACCTTGAGCTGCACCACATTGAAAAAAGTTGATGCCAATACGGTGACACGTGCAACGGTTGATGAAAAAGTGGAGTAATAATATTTTTGACCGCAGTAACACACCTCAGCTGCAGAAAATCTCATTTTGCTTCTTCTAGCTATTTCTGCCCCTTAATGGATAACCATATTGACTGTGAAAAGTAATTCCAACAGATGGGCCAAGTTTCCTCTCTGAATTCTGCAAATTTAAATAAAGAGATTCAAAATGGATGACAAAAAGTACTCAAGTAAAGAGATTCAAAATTGATGCAACTACTGTGAGACTCGTTATTACAAAACAGTTTCGTATAAATATAACAATCTCTTATGTTCCTGCATACATTTAAATGCAACAATCAAGCCTTTTGGGTATCTGTTTCCATCAACATTATAGAAGATATTCAGACCAATGAATAATATAATTAACAACAACATCAACAACATTCATATCACTCTAACATTTATCTCAAAAATGATCTAAATAGCACATTGAATAACTATGTGAAAAAGAACGTCTATTAGAGCATCTATCAACCCTACTAACTGAACGATATATAAAGAAAGAAGGATTAATAAAACTTACAAGTTTATGAGTAATAGACATAATTTGATGTATCATATAATGCACATGAAAAAGTTTTTGTGGATCGTTTTCGTGAAGATCCTTAAGAATTAGCCTCTCCAATCGCTCAATATCTTCGTGACTTGCTCGAGTAATCTCTAACATTGTCGACATTGACATCTTTGTTTTGGTTTTTGTTTAGATGAATTTGATAAACGATGGAATCGTTTGACCCTACAAAAAGAAATAACGTTTAGCAACGGTCGACATCAAAAGATAATATAGATCGATTATGACAACATGAACGACGTATACCCATTGCTTATGCTTACCTAGTGTTGCAGATATGTGAAAGCTGACCAGGGGACTTAAATCCAGTCCAGTAAGCTGAAAGCCAGTCCCTTTTATATGTGAAAGGTACTCAGGGGACTTGAATCCAGTCCAGTTAAAGGATAAAATACTATGAACTGAATGCAATCAGCCTTTTAGAGGTGCTCTTAAAAAGAGCCAGCGATTATCCAAGTATTGGAATCTTACGATGTAATTAAAGGTGCCGACCCGTATAAAAATGGTTAAAACATCCTAAATAGCAATGGCACGCAAAACTCACTGTGGTCAGCCTTCAAAACATCTACAAAAGGTCAAATGGCTGACTTAAAAACATAGCTAAAAATGATACGGGTCAAAAATTTCCCGGTGTATATAAATGGTTAAACATCCTAGATAGTTTTATTGAAAGAGCTAGATTGTCACATTCGTGTTATTTTATGATCATATCTAATGCATAAGCTATTTAACAAATTTGAAAATAAAAAGGACAAAGAATCTTGGTGGGTCAACCTAGCCTAGATCATGTTCAAAAGGTACCCGTGTTGCGCGAATCAGATGAGTACCCTTTAACCCAGCTCATTTTGATGCATTTTCCAAAACCACCCATTTTTCCTAGATGTAATAGTGGATAAAGTAGCCTACTGAAATGGGGTGCTTAAAAAATAAAGGGATGGTACCTGGTTAAACGAAGCATCAACTACTTCTTGAGAGACATCCCCATGGTGTGTCCCAACTGAATTACTTGTGATTGTTCATAGGACGTAATTTCTCACAATTAGGCAAACCATGCTTTATTTGAGAATTTCTTGCGAGCCTGGATAGTGTCTCTGTACTATTAAAAAATAAAACATGTCCCTTTGCGCATCATCATGTTGAACCATCTATATACGTAATTGTACCCCTTATCACAAATAAGTACAAACTGTGTGAAGATGATATGATAATACACCATCCCACTTGCTTTGCATACCAATCATTTTCGAGATATTTTTTCGTTACATCATTTTTCCGCGAAATAGGTAAGATTAGCTAATCATAGGGTAAAATGAAACCTTAAATCCCACATCAAATAAAGCTACCTACTTAAGTCACTGTGAAACTCGACACCAAAGAGATACTAATCCAACTTCTAAATTCCAATATCAAAACCAACAACAATTTACAACATCCAAAGTTGTAAAATCAGCCTTATATCTGATGTTAAAATAGTATTATTCGAAGCATAAAAACAAGTTTCCAAACAACCTTATATTTGTTGTGAAATCCAATACTTGGTAGAACTTCTTTGCACTTCAAGTTACCGTGCTTCATGTATTGCAAAAACTTATACAAAATGCAAATAGATAGTGAGTTTTTGCTAACAACTGTAGAAATAAATCAACTTTCTATTAAAAATAATGATATCAGTTGAGTTAGTCATTAAGAAAGCATAGAGAAGATAACTGAATGACAAAATAGAAATAAAAAAAGTAAGCATAGATAGCACAAATGCATGCCTAATAAAATACAGTAAGAATGTAATCAAGGGGAAAAAGAAACAATTCAAAACTTACCATCAAATCCCCTCAGACTCCAACTTGTTCCATGCTTCACGTACAACTGTCTCCTCAACTGTTTCATCGTTTTCCTAACCACCCTAATAAAAACAAATATAGTAAATCAAAGGAAAAATATAGCACTAACATATCAGATTAGATTAAGTACTACTAAAGGTAACTAAATCATTTGTTAGTCATGCATGTAAAAAGAATGAATTCAAATTGAGCTAAAACATATATAGGCATATGTGGTAAAAGGAAAAATGCCCAGGAGGAATAAGATAAAATATACTGAAAGCATAATATATTATGCAACCCTCTGGTTTACTTTTAACTCATATGATCCATTATTGTTTCCTTTTAATCAGATCTGTTTGAGCTCTAAGAAAAGAATTGGAGTTACCTGAAGTTTACATAGGACTTAATCAATGGGGTTTAATCCTGTATAATCAAGTAGTTTCAGTTGCAATAAATTATACAAACAGAAGTTCTTAAAACACGATAAACTAAGGTTTGAAGAGTATCTACATAATGCTCAGTGGGGTAAGGCCACAATCACAGCAGGTACGTTGCTTCCACAAGAGATTATATTGTGTTTGGAAGATAAAGATGGTGGTCAAGTGGCTGAGCTTCAATGGACGAGAATGGTGAGTGATTTGTTAGAAAAAGGTAAGTTAAATAACTGCCTAACAATTTGTGATGTGTCGGGTAGTATGATGGGGACTCCGATGGAAGTTTCAGTGGCTCTCAGGGTTCTAGTTTTGGAATTAAGCGAGGAACCTTGGAAAGGGAATGTTATCACGTTTAGCAGAAACCTGAAGATGCAAATGTTATAAGGTCAAGATCTAAAATCAAAGACTGAATTTGTTAAAAGAATGAAATGGGGGATGAATACCGATTTATTAAGGTATTTGATTTCATACTTGAAGTTGCATCAGCAAGTGGGTTGAGTGAAGATGACATGATTAAGAGGGTGTTTGTGTTTAGTAACATGGAGTTTGATGAAGCATCAAGTAATCCATGAGAGTGTGATTATCAAGCGATCAAGAGGAAATTTTCTAAGTAAGGGTATGGAGGAGCAGTGCCAGAGATTGTGTTTTGGAATTTGAGGGATTCACAGGCAACACCAGTGGCCGGGAAGGAGAATGGGGTGGCGCTTGTTAGCGGTATTTCCAAGAATTTGATGACATTATTTATGGAAGACCCAGGTAATATAAACCATGAGGGTGTTATGAAACTTGCTATTTCGGGCCAGGAGTATAACAAACAGGTCGTGCTAGATTAATGGTGTTGAATGTCTGTATATATTTATATTTATGTAACAATACAGAGGTACAAAAGTTGTAATTTTCACTTTCACATATGGGATATCTTTTGTTACCTTAATGAGGGTTTTATAAACCTGTATGAAGCTCGGGTCTGTAACGATACAGTAAATCAAAACTTTGGCTGGACAATGACAACTTCCTCATCCTGCAATCCTGCATTTTGTTCAAAAAATAAGAAAAATCAAAGAATAAAAAGAAAAAGAATGGGCAATTGTAGAATTCTGATTTTCGGTGTCACCTGAATGCATATCTGAAGAAGCATTAAGGCATTACAATATAAGAAGTGGCTAAAAGACAACAACCACTATGTCAGATATCATTGATGATAATTGAGAAATTAGAGCCACTTGGCTAACCAGGTCATTGTTGGCTTGGTAAGAAAAAATTTTTGTTTTGGTTATCTGATACATGGAGTTGGAACAGATAGACCTGTAAATGGAATCATCATTTGGACCTCCGCTTTCAGTACTTCCCACCTCAGTTACCATGTTTGTAGCTTTCTCGTTGAACCACTCATCAATCTGTATTGTTGTTTTCACTCAAAAATGAGGGTCTTTCAGGTTGTTTCCTAACCACTTTTGGTAGGCTTAAAGTTTATAAAGTTCCAAATCCCTTCTATGGGAAGCTTTAAGAATAAGGGTGTAAATAATCTAGTGGACACGACCATCGCTCCCGGTGCAATTCCAATAGATTGTATAATAAAAATCACTAAGCTAGATTGACCACTTATAATCTGAATCATAGGCTTTATAGCTGCTTTCACGTTTAAGATTATAAATCTTTATAAGAACATGTAAAAAAGAGATTGAAACACATATTACCGCAGAAGCAAAGGATGTAGCGGTGCAAACTTTCATCAACTGTGGACTGCCTGTTCCTGCCATGTTCCATAGCATTGTTCATGTACAGATCATGAAAAAAATAACGGGGTCCGAATATCATTATTACTATTTTACTGTTTGAAACGAAAAATAACACCAAATTAAGAGTTTCGATATACAATTTTCGTAAGATCTTACCATATCTTCTTCAATCTCGCCTGCATCATTAGGCACCTCTGTTGGGCTAAAAAAGTTGTAGAAACTTTCGCAGTCCTCAGTCATTATGAAATGGGTACGTTCACCAAACCTAATCAGGTTTCTACTTCTGCTCTTGTATACATGGTCCAAATATGGTGGATAGTGGTTTAGCCTGAAGACTGTGTCGACCTTGTCATCGATTAACATCCTTCTTAATACACTTGTTGGCTTTATCTAGAGCGTATATGCCATTAACTTGACTATTTCCCACCGCAAGTTCTTCACTTATTCCACGTACCATTTTCTGTTTGGCGTTGGCTTTTCCCGTCTTTCCTTTCATTACCACTTAATTGTCTCTCTCTGTGACAGAATACAAACATCCGATGATGTCAGGAAGTTTAAAGAAGAAAAACATATCTAAATGGTTCAACTAATTTGAATGGTATATGGATAAACATTACTAAAACCGGTTTTAGGATATGAATTGGTGTATCGTAAAGTTACAATTGAATATAGAATTGTGCAGACAAGTCAATGTTGAAGTGTTAGAAAACTTTACTGGGCACGACCCAACATTTTCTAATGAAAATTCCTATACAAAAACATATGAAACCATATCAGCCACCAAGTTAAAAGTAAGCATTTTGCTGATATAAGGACTGCAATTTCAGAGAACATCATGCAAATTCCAGTATTCTACTCTTGTTAGGAGCACTAAATGAAATCCGGAAGCTATATCAACATAGTGCATTTGTAAGACTTTCGACCTATAGCAATGCACACGAAGATGAAAATAATATATGTGAAAGCTAACTTTGGGAGAACACCTGATGAAGTGAAATTTCCACCCCATGTGCATATACTCCATTCTCAATTGCCTCTGCAATGAGAAACAAATACACGAGTAGAATTACTTCAGGTTTTGATTTTTATTACCTGGGAAAAATAATGATCCATATCTTCATTTGTTTCTTGATGTAACTTATTCTAGCCTTTGTAACATGAAACAAATACAGTTATTGTTTCACATTTATTATGTATAACTGCATTGTGATAAACTATTTTATAGTAAAAAAAAATAATGGATATATCATACCTGACTTAGCTTTGGAGCCTGAGATGTATATACCTAAGATGTTTGCCCTTAAAGTGGGTGTATCATACCTAAAATCATGCAGAAAATGAATCCACAAATGAATGACTAATGATATCAAGACATAACTAATCACGAAACATTGAAACTAAATAAAACTCACCAAGAAATCATTGTTTTAAGATTCATTACCACCACATGTGTTCAAAGAAGACGAATAACCTTCAAAGAAGACGTCTAACCTGCAAAGAAACCAACATATGCATATAGAGTTACAAAGTTTCATCATTAGGGTTTTGAGAGAAAAGAGGGTACCTTTTTTTTAACAAACCGTAATAGTGAATATGGGATTTATCTAGGGTTTTATGTTGTCAAATAGTTTAAAGAATGTGGTGTGATTAAGACATTACAGTTTGATTTTGAATTGTCAATCACAACTTCTGGTTTGTTCCAGTGGTTGGATCACTTGGTTGTTAACTAACAGACCGAGGTTCGATTCTTGTAAAGGCAAACTTTTTTAATTTAATAATTCCAAATTTTAGTTGCTTTAAGTATGACGTCATACGCATGATGACATGGAAATATGACGTGGCATTATATGATGCCAAGTGGCATTTTATGTGGCATGCCTCCTCTTATATATAATGTACAGATATATATATTTTAAATTATACTTTTCTGAATATTATTTTATTTATTATGAATAAAAATCCTTTTTAAACTAATTAAATGAAATAAATCATTAAATCATAAGAGAAAAAACATTTTTAAACTAATATGAAAACTTTTCAAAAATTTAAGCAAATTTAAAATTCCCCTCACAAATTAAATTTATTCCCCCCAAAGTTTGCAGGCATTCCAAACTAATTGCAAAAATTAACTCCTCCTCCTCCTCCTGCTGTACCGCCACACCTCCCTCTTATCTCACTACAAATCCCGTCACCACCACAACTCTCCCGTCATAGACCCACCAGTCCCGTCACCACTGGTAAGTATTGTTATCTTCCTTTTGTACACATCGTTCTAACACATAAAATAACCCTCTTAAGCCTTAGCTAATTGAACATTTGTTTCAAGATATCCTCTTGTAAATTATATCAGTTTCTTGTTAAATTTAGATAGTTAATTGGTTAAAAAATTTAAGAGACCCTGTTAAGCCTGTTACCACATGAACATGGAACCATAATTTAGCTAGTTAATTTCTTATTTTTCCTTGACCCAAACATCCCTTTAGGAAATGTTTCATTAGACTTTATTCAATTCTTAGCATAATTCAATACCACATTCAATCTTTGAGCTATCCTCATTACTTGGAATGTCTTTTTTAACTTTTACGAAGAAACTTGACCATATGGTGTTTCAAGTGAAGAAATGTGTGTTTTGTGTGACTATTGATCATCCAATGGCCACTTGAATTTTATGTTTGTGTGGCCTTTTCTAACATTTAGTCACACAAAGCATGTTTCTTTTGGGTATTTAGTCACATACAATTAATCATAAAGTGGCTAAAAGTGTTAATAAGTGTGACCATATGGTGTTTCAAGTTAAGAAACGTGTATTTTGTGTGACTATTGATCATCCAATGGCCACATGAATTTTATGTTTGTGTGGCCTTTTCTAACATTTAGTCACACAAAGCATGTTTGTTTTGGGTATTTAGTCACATACAATTAACCATAAAGTGGCTAAAAGTGTTAATCAGTGTGACCATATGGTGTTTTAGAGTGAAGAAACGTGTATTTTGAGTGACTATTGATCATCCAATGGCCACATATTAAGTTACGTGACCATATGTACTGGATTTTGGCTACACTTAAATAATATGTGTGACAAAACGTTTAGTGTGACCATATATGGCATTTGGTCACGGTGTTAGTAGCAAATGTGACTTTATAGATTAGCTTTTGGCAAGCTAATACAAACTAAACTTTAAACACACATATTAACTTACGTGAACATATGTACTGGATTTTGGCTACACTTAACGAATGTGTGACAAAACATTTAGTGTGAATATATGGCTTTTGGTCACAGTGTTCAAGTGTGTGACATGTATTTGTCACTATTTATATGTATATCGTGACTAATGCTTCAAACTTACTTTTCATTTGTCACTCGTTCCAATTTCAGATGTGGCTCAAGAGTTGGCAAAACATATCAGTCACCCTTAAATAATGTGTGACAAAACTTGACTCTATGATTTCGACACACAAAAAAGTACTTCATGTGACTAACGCATCAAGGTTACTTGTATTTGTCACGCGTTCCAAATTCATATGTGGCTAAATGATCTGAAACAAAATCACCAGATACCTTTAGCCACACAATGTTCAATTGTGTGGCGATACAGTTGTAATGGTCACACAATCAAAATTTTCATGTGTGACTAATTAGTAAATGTTGTCAATTTTCGTACCTTCAGCCACACAAATATGCGAATGTGTGGCCGTTCCATTTCGACCATGTGTGACCAAATCTCGTTTTTGTACTAGTGATATGGTCACACTTATTAACACTTTTGGCCACTTTATGCTTAATTTGTATGTGACTAAATACCCAAAAGAAACATGCTTTGTGTGACTAAATGTTAGAAAAGGCCACACAAACATAAAATTAATGTGGCCATTGGATGATCAATAGTCACACAAAACACACATTTCAACACTTAAAACACCATATGGTCACACTTATTAACACTTTTGGCCACTTTATACTTAATTTGTATGTGACTAAATACCCAAAACAAACATTCTTTGTGTGACTAAATGTTAGAAAAGGCCACACAAACATAAAATTAATGTGGCCATTGGATGATCAATAGTCACACAAAACACACATTTCTTCACATAAAACACCATATGGTCACACTTATTAACACTTTTGGCCACTTTATACTTAATTGTATGTGACTAAATACCCAAAACAAACATGCTTTGTGTGACTAAATGTTAGAAAAGGCCACACAAACATAAAATTCATGTGGCCATTGGATGATCAATAGTCACACAAAACACACATTTCTTCACTTAAAACACCATATGGTCACACTTATTAACACTTTTAGCCACTTTATGGTTAATTGCATGTGACTAAATACCCAAAACAAACATGCTTTGTGTGACTAAATGTTAGAAAAGGCCACACAAACATAAAATGCATGTGGCCATTGGATGAGCAATAGTCACACAAAACACACATTTCTTCACTTAAAACACCATATGGTCACACTTATTAACACTTTTGGCCACTTTATGATTAATTGGATGTGACTAAATACCTAAAAGAAACGTGCCTTGTGTGACTAAATTTTAGAAAAGGCCACACAAACATAAAATTCAAGTGGCCATTGGATGATCAATAGTCACACAAAACACACATTTCTTCACTTAAAACACCATATGGTCACACTTATTAACACTTTTAGCCACTTTATGGTTAATTGTATGTGACTAAATACCCAAAACAAACATGATTTGTGTGACTAAATGTTAGAAAAGGCCACACAAACATAAAATTCATGTGGCCATTGGATGATCAATAGTCACACAAAAGACACCTTTCTTCACTTGAAACACCATATGGTCACACTTATTAACACTTTTGGCCACTTTATGATTAATTGGATGTGACTAAATACCCAAAAGAAACGTGCCTTGTGTGACTAAATTTTAGAAAAGGCCACACAAACATAAAATTCAAGTGGCCATTGGATGATCAATAGTCACACAAAACACACATTTCTTCACTTAAAACACCATATGGTCATACTTATTAACACTTTTAGCCACTTTATGGTTAATTATATGTGACTAAATACCCAAAACAAACATGATTTGTGTGACTAAATGTTAGAAAAGGCCACACAAACATAAAATTCATGTGGCCATTGGATGATCAATAGTCACACAAAAGACACCTTTCTTCACTTGAAACACCATATGGTCACACTTATTAACACTTTTAGCCACTTTATGATTAATTGTATGTGACTAAATACCCAAAACAAACATGCTTTGTGTGACTAAATGTTACAAAAGGCCACACAAACATAAAATTCAATTGGCCATTGGATGATCAACAGTCACACAAAAGACATATTTCTTCACCTTAAACAACATATGGTCACACTTATTAACACTTTTTGCCACTTTATGCTTAATTGTATGTGACTAAAAACCCAAAACAAACATGCTTTGTGTGACTATACAGTGTTTATGGTCACTAATACGGATTAATCCAACAAAATTTGTACCTAATTAGTCACACATGTTACGGTTTTGGTTACTCTTTTGCAATAGAGACTAAAAAAAAGTCAAACACGTGACCATAGGGTACCTATGGTCGCGCGACCTTTAGTCACACACGGCCGAAAAAACATGTGTGACTATATGTATATCGTCACACATATTCGGTGTGGCCAAATCCACTTTTTGTTCTAGTGTATTCACAGAAGTTGAAGGAGAGCCAACACCATACGACTCTTCGGCCTTCTCCGCAAGCATAAAACTCAAATCCTCATCAAAATCTTGGAACATGAAGTTTCTGAACGACATCTCATCAAAATAAAAACAAGGAGAAATAAATATTAGTGCTACATTGGTCCTACTTACATAAAAAGTAGATAAACATACTTTGTCCTTGGTATATGATCATAGGCTTCTTGGGAGACCCCTCCCAACTCTGGGCAATCCCAGCCATGTATAAAATGGCTTCAGGGAACACTTGCACATCCACAGGATATTTGGCCAAACGCTGGTAACAAGGGTTCCTTCGCACCTCGTAGGGCAGGGGATCATTATACCGTTTTGCATCTAACATGTTTTCCTTATTCAGCAACTCTTGATACTTAGGAGGCACAATAGTGTCTTGCACATAGAAAAATCTACCTTTCCAACCTGTTATGTTTGTGTATACCTTCCTAAACAGGTTCGTAACATCTGGTTCAGGCCTCTTTGCTAATGTCAACCAATTGCCGCCAGGATACAGGTTCAGGAATCCTCTTAAAACCTTTAATGTTGGTTCGTAGCCGTATGCTTTACACATCACGATGAATGTGGTCAGCTTGGCTAAACCAAAGGGTTTAAACCTAGAGATATGAACTTTATATTCTTAATGGTAAATTTATTAAGAAAGAGCCAAAAAGGCAACAAAACTACAAAACAAGCCCAAAGCAAAAAGCTTAAAGGATACATCCCAAAAAGCAAGCTTTGGCTAAAAAGCACAAATGGCCATGGACAAACCCATGCACAACATACAAAACAGCAACAAATACAAAAATTGAATGTATACAAAACTGAAACATAAAGAACTTATTACAGACCAAAAGACATTGAGACCAGGAATAAACTCTAATATCAAGGGGTGCAACGGAATCCTAAGGTTTGAATGACTAAATTCATGTGTATACAGTCCTACGAAACCTTGAGGAGCATCAAAGATACCCTGGCTAGGTTTGGGTAACATCACTTTGTACTCTAGTGGGATGGGGTAATCGGCTAGATGATCATGTAGCTCTTTTGCAGACAATGTGCACTTTTGTTGTTTTATCGTAAACTTGGAATCCATTTTTTAATAAAGAAACACAATAAGCTATCAGTAAGAGAGATTACCTTTGGTTTCGGAGTGGTGGCGACAGCGTTTTACTGCATGTAAAATTAGACGAAGAGAGTAAAATGAGTTAGGGTTTCATCTACCCTCTTTTTATACTCTCTTTTGCCTCTATTATCTACCGCACACGTGTCCCCACACTTACTCATATCCGGTGTAGATTTTTAAATTTTAAAATAGAGAAGACTTTTGGTCTCCGGGTATTATGGGAAGTTGTGATTCTTGTAGCGGGCAACGATAATGATTAATTAGCATTTATTGCGCTTAGTTAAATGCGCAGTTTTCTTCCAACTAATATGTTTAGCAGCAGGATGATGTTTTTTCGCAGCATGAAGTCGAAAGCAATGTCTCCTTGCTCATATACATCACTTTCGACTGGGGGGCTTGATGATGTACCCTCCGAGTAGCTCGAAGGACACTCCTCCGAGATGTGTCAAAGCCCTTCCATACGAAGGCCCAGGTTAGGATTCCAAAATATCCATAGGCGTCAAACCATTCGTTGACACGAAGGTTACCTTAGGGGAATTCGCCATTCGCAGCCCTAAGCCCTTCGGGGTACGGTTGACGAAGGAACAATGGATAAGGAACCTCCTAACTTAGTCAAACCCACGATCTCCCTCTCTCTCTTGGCTTCCCCGTCAAGTCTGAGAACGTGGGTCACTAACCCCTAGCGGTTACCCACAATCATGGGACGCCCCCATGATCTCCGACATTCATGCAAGAGTGCCTCTAACCGTATTTCTTCCACTATAAATAGGTTAGACGGACAATGGTTTATGGTACGCTCATTTCACACTCATCTCTTTACTTACACACACTTATACAACCATAACTCATACTTACTCTCACGCCGGAGGTGGTTCGCAGGGTCCAACCCCTGCGCAATCACTTAACGTAGTGTTTCATATTTCTTATTCTCAGGTTACAGGCAAGTCTTGGCTAGAACATACACCCCTCATTACTTTGATCCTTATCGAAGCCTGGTAGTGCAGTCTTTTGTACAATCAGCAACCCATGTGTATTTGTTTTTCATTTTTATTTGTGTGTCGTATATCTTTTATTGATTGTTTATTCTCATGTTTGAATTTGTAAAAATGCTTTATTTTGTCTTTGATGATGTACCCTCCGAGTATCTCGAAGGACACTCCTCCGAGACGTGTCGAAGCCCTTCCATACGAAGGCCCAAGTTAGGATTCTGAAATATCCATAGGCGTCAAACCATTCGTTGGCACGAAGGTTACCTAAGGGGAATTCGCCATTCGAAGCCCTAAGCCCTTCGGGGTAAGGCTGACGAAGGAACAATGGATAAGGAAACCTACTGACTTGGTCAAACCCACGATCTCCCTCTCTCTCTTGGCTTCCCCGTCAAGTTTGAGAACGTGGGTCACTAAACCCTGGCGGTTACCCACAATCATGGGACGCCCCCATGATCTCCGACAATCATGCAAGAGTGCCTCCAACCGTATTTCTTCCACTATAAATAGGTTGGACGGGCAAAGGATTATGGTATGCTTATTTCACACTCATCTCTTTACTTACACACACTTATACAACCATAACTCATACTTACTCTCACGCCGGAGGTGGTTCGCAGGGTCCTACCCCTGCGTAATCACTTAACGTAGTGTCTTAGTATTTCTTATTCTCAGGTTACAGGCGAGTCTTGGCTGGAACATACACCCCTCATCACTTTGATCCTCATCGAAGCCTGGTAGTGCAATCTTTTGCACAATCAGTGGCGCCATCCGTGGGACCACAACTATTAGTCCCGTAATCACCCAGTCCTAATACCTTAACCAACTACACTACTTTTCCGGCATGGAACCAGGAAGAGAAGATTCGCCTCCACCAGGTTTCTCTACTCTGGTCCCATTCACCACAACTAACACCGACAACCTCGCCCCCATAATAGCCACAACCTTCACCACACGATCTCGTTTGGAAACTACTCCCGTACATCACGCCTCAACATCTGCTAACCCTATTCCAGATATCAGTCCCGCCTTCATAGAGGCAAACTTTGAGGCCTCAGATTCTTTGCTAAGGGCTCACAAGAGACAGGTTCGCAACACGGAAATGCGGAGGGAGTTGGAATACTCCAGCGAGGAGTATGACGAGGAGATTGAAGCAGAGGGCAGACCTCAACCTATGGGCAGAGGACGCTAGGCCCTGCGAAATGGTTCTCCTTCCCTTAGAAGGTCAAATGGAAGGACGGTGGGTTTTGAAGAAGGACTCGGAGGAAATCCGGGAAGAAGGGAAAGAATGCATGGTGAAAGGAGGAGCGAGAATTCCAACGGAGGAAGCAACCCGGTAGTAAACGGAGGGGTAAACCTGCCTCCTCTTCTAGCAGCCCATTTAGGAAGAGAAGGGACGGGGGCTCCAGTACCTCCCTCTTATGTTTCGAGTGTCGGAGGCCCACCTCCGTACTCCAACATGAATCAGTTACCCCCTCCTGGAATGAATCCCTACCTACCTGCTCAAACCTACAACACTTACCCTCCAAATGGTTCAATCCCCAACCAGAATTACCAGCAAATTCCCTATGGACAGATCCCTACACAATCGATAGGGGTATACCCTTCGTGCCAACCCTCTACTGCTTACCCTACCTATTCACAAC
Organism: Chrysanthemum seticuspe; assembly: GCA_019973895.1. NCBI lineage: Eukaryota > Viridiplantae > Streptophyta > Magnoliopsida > Asterales > Asteraceae > Chrysanthemum > Chrysanthemum seticuspe. The sequence goes on from BPTQ01000005.1 coordinate 191,974,608, forward strand.
CATTTCCTAATCCGTATAACCCTACACCTGTTTATCCATCTCCATACAACCCTTACGGCGCCGAAGCCTCTGGAGCTTGCACACCTTTCGTGAAGTGGATCGAGGACTACCCCTTACCTGACGGCGTGAAGATGCTACTCATATAGGTACCTACGATGGGAAAGGTGATCCTGATAACTTTCTCCACTTATTCAAAGGCGCTATAAAAATGCAAAAGTGGGTCATGCCTGTAGCATGCCATATGTTCACTTACATGCTCAGAGACTCCGCGAGAATATGGTGGAATGGACAGAAGTTGGGGAGCATTGTGAGTCTAGATGATCTTAAGGCTAAGTTCCGGTTGCACTTCAGCCGGCAGAAGAAGTATACCAAAACTCACCTGACAAAGGGATAGCGAAAGCACGAGGGCCTTCGTTACCAGGTACACTGACGAAACCTTGCAGATTCTAGGCTGACACGAAGATCAAAGAATCTCTGGTTTTGTACATGGCCTTCGAACTCGAAGCTTGGTGGAGTTCCTGTCTACCGATCTTCCCAACACCTACAAGGCCTTGATTGAGAAGGCTTACACCTGGATTGAATCTAAAGAGGTAGCAGTAAACGAGGCTCCGATAGAGCAAAGGGAAGCGTCTGACAAATTCTCTAGAGGATCCTCCTGGGAAGGATCCAAAAACAAGAAGAAGAACAGAGATCGCTTCACCCCCTACAACAAAGGCTCGAACCATGGACTTCTGGCTAACTTGGTTAAATCTCCTCGAGAGATCCTAGCCACCGAGAAGGCCGCAAAGTCCTTCGATCCCCCACCGAGAAGGCAAGGCCAGAGACATGTCCAAGTATTGCCACTTCCATGAAGATCATGGACATGACACGAACAACTGCAGGGAACTGAAGAAGCAGATCGAAGAGGCGGTACGGTCCGGGCAGTTAGCACATCTGGTCAAAGGCATCAAGAAGGGAAAGGACAAGTTCTCCGACACTCAGCTGGGAGAATGGAAGGGGAACAAGAAGGAAACTATGCCCGCAGAAGCTCCGATACTGATGGTACACAGACACGATACCACCTTGAAAAGGAAGGAAGCAGAAGGGGAGCTGGGAAGTGTAGGGGAAGTAACCTTCCCTTACATATTGGGGCAGACACCTTCGACTGATCCCATGATCATCAAGGTACAAATCTCAAACAGGGAAGTAAACCGAGCGTATATGGATTGCGGAAGCTCCTGCGAGATCATCTATGAGCATTGTTTCCTAAAGCTCAAGTCATCTATACGCTCACGAAGAGTGAACTCTAAGGCACCGCTAGTAGGGTTCTCCGGTGAACACTCATGGCCCCTGGGAGAAGTACCATTGGAAATAACCATAGGCGAAGGCCCCTTATCCCGCACGGAGACACTCATTTTTGTCATCGTAAGGTCAGATTCTCCTTATAATTTGTTAATAGGGAGAACAGCTATGCAAAAAATGGGTATTGTTGTTTCTACCATACATGCTGCTATTAAGTTCCAAACCCCCTTCGGAGTGGGAACTGTTCATTCTAGCTATGGAGCGGATAAGGGTGTATATGGTGTCAAAAAGATCAGAGAAGAATCGGAGGAGTCTCCGATGCCAATCCTTAGCTGTACAGATGCAGAGGAGCGAGTTGTAGTAAACCCTAGCTACCCTGAACAGACAGTGGTAGTAGGAAAGCAACTCCCGGCGAATTTCAAGGCGAAGCTCACCGAGCTGTTACGTACTAACCTTGATGTTTTTGCTTGGAAATATTCTGACATGACAGGGGTTCCAAGAACATTGCTGATAGATGGAAAGTCCTTCGGAACGGAGCATAAACTCAATGAGTACAAGCACATTGAACCAATAAAGCAGAAAAGGAGAAGCCTTGCCCCCGAGAGAAACGCCGCGGCCTGCAAAGAAGTTGACGAACTTACACAAGCAGGCATCCTGAGGGAAGTCAAATACCAAACTTGGGTGGCCAACCCAGTACTGGTAAAAAATAGCGATGGAGGGTGGCGCATGTGTGTGGATTTCACTGAAATCAACAAGGCATGCCCGAAGGATTGCTACCCCCTACCAGAAATTGACTGGTAGGTGGAATCTTTGGCAGGTTTCCGGTTGAAATGCTTCTTAGATGCCTATAAAGGGTATCATCAGATCCAGATGGCAAAGGAGGACGAGGAAAAGACAGCCTTCTACACAAGTAAAGGTGTCTACTGTTACAGAAAGATGCCCTTCGATTTGAAAAATGCAGGGGCTACTTACCAACGTCTCGTAGATAAAGCCTTCAACAAACAGATAGGCAGAAATCTCGAGGCCTACGTTGATGACATGGTTATCAAGAGCAAGACTGAGGAGGACCTACTCCTTGATGTACAGGAAACATTCGATCAGCTCCGGGCGATTAACATGAAGCTGAACCCCAAAAAATGCTCATTCGGGGTCGAAGAGGGACAATTCTTAGGACATTTGATCACTAAGCAGGGGATAAAGGCTAATCCCTCTAAAGTCAAAGCTATTTCCTATCTCCAAGCCCCTAAATGTCTAAAAGATGTGCAGAGCCTGAATGGGAAGCTGGTAGCCTTAAGTCGGTTTCTATCAAAAGGAGCTGACAGGTCCCTACCCTTCTTCAAAACACTCAAAGGATGCACGGACAAGAAAACTTTCCAATGGAGCCAGGACGCTGAAGCGGCCTTTTAGGAGATGAAGGAATTCATCGAAATCCTTCCAACACTCACTGCCCCAATCAAAGGTGAAGTGTTGTTCATGTACTTGGCATCCTCAGCTGTTAGGATCCAAATATTATTGTGTTGATGATTCGGGTGGTCTTGGGAGATCAAAATACATGTTTTCCATTTTAGAGAGAGAAAGTAGAGAGAGAGGGTGTTCTTGCTAGAGGTTTACACAAATTGTAGAGTATTAGATTATGAAGCACCACCCCTTCCATGGATGGAAGGGGTATTTATAGTTACAAATACTCGACCTCCTATCGGCCTGTGGATCAGGGATACAGTGGGTAAAGACCCGTCCTTCCTCCACGGTGTTGCACTAAACTATTTTACGCTACTGACTAACTAATAAAACAATAAATAACGTGACTAACGACAAATCTACGAGCTAACTTATGCTAGATAACATTTGGGGTGACCGACACTTCACTATGGAATTTTCTAATTCCTAACAATCTCCCCCTAAGGGAGGTCACCCCATGTTTTACATTTCGAATCCTAGCAATCTATTCTTATCATTGTTCTTGAGCTCGTAGACTTCAATTCTTCAATTCCGCAATCTTTGTGCTTTTGTAGTGCAACTTCAAAGTCCGCATTGATTTGTACTTTCAGTGGAGGTCTTTGAACTGATCCACATCATTGATGATCTTCGAGCTTTCTTTGAGATCATCAGCCACAGTAAATCTCTTCTGGATCATCCATAGTAGTGTTGCCTTCATGTGAAGTTGTGACTTTAGGACCGACATGCTCACACTTTTGAATCATGACATCTTTCCATCAGAGTAGCGGAAGCCTTACTGGTTCATGATATTTGCAGCAGCGTAGCAGAAGCATAGTATAAAAATATCAGAACCAGGTTATGTAGATATGCACCAGTCATGATTTCTTCAATTAAGTGTGGTTGCTGTGAACATGCGGCTTTGGATTGACTCCTCAATTCTGATCAGCTGCAATCGTCGGGGTGTACCTGCATACGACAGTTAGCAATAAAGCGCACGAAAGTGTCTTTGATCACTTTCGTTGAATTGAGGTACACGGCCCACGGTTCCCCGTTGATCAGTACAAGTACTGCCTGTGATCAGGTAGGATTCCTAAGAATCTCCTTGACAGGGTTTCGCAGCTGTTCTAGCTGTTCTCAAACCGGAACGTCTCAAAGAAGACAACACGGAGTGAGTGAACCAGCGAATTGAGATTCACTGATTGATGAAAAATGATTTGAAAAACAATCGCGTACTGCTTGAAGAAAGAGTTTTGCAATACGACGAAGGTTTTATGAGAAAGATCAATTTTCAAACAAAATACTTTTTTGTATTAGAGAATGAGTACACATTCGACGTGCTAGCGAAAAGAAGAGATTCGCACATCGAACGGTTTTTCTAAAAGTATTTTTCAATCAGAGATACTTTTTGAATTTTGAAAACATAAGTACACATTCGACGTGCTAGAGAAAAGAAGATTTGCACATCGAACGGTTTTTCCAAAAGTATTCGTCAATTCCATTCCTGGACCAAGGTTGATTCAAGACTGAATCGCCCCATTGTTTCTATCCAGTTGTCACTAGTTTGATCTTACGAGAAGATCTCACATGTCACCCATCAAGAGCTTGTTTGATGTTGGCTCTAGAAGGATTTCCATCTTCATCGTGAATATTTTCATATCACTCAGATGTTCTGGCAGTACCACAAGGATAATGCGTAGGACTCAGAGGGATCAGAGGCCGTGTCCTTGGTTTACACGTGATAACTCAGATCTCGGTTCTCTAGTAGGTGTTATAGAGTAATCCTGTGATTTAAGAACTTCTGAACGACAAAGTGTGTTACACCTTTCATTCTTATATAATTCTCAGGATGCGTAATAGGAACACCATAACGGTCTTGTAGGCTCACTATACTTTTATAAGTGCTACTTCTACCTTTAGGAAGATCTCGGTTGTAGTTTGTTCGAGAACCACCCACTGTACACTCTAGAAGAGCA
>BPTQ01000005.1:191979308-192046049 GCA_019973895.1 Chrysanthemum seticuspe
TTCTTTTCTCTTTTTCTATTTTTTTTTCGATTTTTTTTTTTTTTTACTCTACCATCCTCTATGATAACATCAAAATAATAGGGATTTATAGCACATCCCTACACTTGAGTTTTTATTACTCTAACACTAATATGACCCGAATTGAAAAGATCAAAACACTTGGAGTATTTTATTACGCAAATAAGGGAATTGGCGTTCCCTTTTAGTCATTTAAAACTTTAACTTTTCCCATGAATCCCAATCGTCCCAAAACTGTATACAAAGGATATGACTCGACTTAGCAACTCATGCAAGCAACTAGATAATTGAACTAAGGGTTTAGGGTGATAACAATAATGCACTAAAAGTGAGTGCATATAGGGTAGGTTAAGGCGATTTGGGTGTACATTTGGGGGTGGGGTGTAAACAATGTTCTTCATTGATATTCCAGAAAAACCGAAACATCACGAGAACCGCGAAAAGGATAGGCTCTGAGGGTTTAACTAGGGGTATCGTGTACTAAAGATGAGTACAACGCAAAGGTGTGGGGGAATTACTCAACCAATGTGGAAGAAGTAATTATATTACGGGCATCAAACAAGGGTTATCCTAATGCCTCTTATCATTTAGTTATTCCTAACTACACAAGTGTAGTCTTACTAGTGATCTCGGAATGCATCACAAAACAAGTTCTAGAATCTAATATACTACCGGTTCACACTCTAAGCATTGAAGATGAATGCTTCAATTCCTACTAATCTAAGGGCGATCCTCACATTTATGGTGGAATTTAAGTGGTAAAGGGTTTTGTGCTAGTCATATAACTTCCTATCCGTGAGACGCTTTTGTTAAGACTAATGGCCCACTCCTATATATTATAAAAAATTTTAAATTTGGTGCCAAAATTACCCTAACCGACATTTTCTCATGGTTTATTACAAAAGTGCAATTGGACAAAGCAAATAATCAAGGATAAGCATAGTTTCAAAGTTCCCGTTTTATTTTTCCTCCCTACACTTAAACTGAACATTGTCCCCAATGTTCCCCGAAAGTATCAAAGTTATGATAAAAGAAGGTAATTAAAAACGAAAGAAACTAGTACTCCCCTGATTAGCTCGGTAGGATCCGTGTGTGAAGTAGTGGTTAAATCCTTTCCAAGAAGAATGTATGCGTGAAAAACTCCTCCAACTTTATGTATCTTCTTCTTGATAAACAAAACCTGCACACTTGAAGAAAACAAACGAAACCTTCGCGTAAAATCGGCGGTAATAATATATAAGACTCGATTTAAACTAGGATATAATGCTTGTGGAATGGATGTTTACAGAATTTCTAAGAAAATTAAGACCTGGAAATTTCCAAAAATTTTAAGTAGCTCAGAAAATGAGAAAAAGTGATCTGATGTTTTTATTCCTTCCTGACGCCGTCAGGTTGCAATCCTGACGCCGTCAGGTTATCCTGACAAAAACTGGTCTGCGATTTTCTAGAAAAAATTCTAGAAAATTTATATCTTTAGAATCTGGAAAAATTTCTGCAAAACATCCATTATGACTCGATACAAGCATTTGACTCGAACAAACATGCAAATATATCTTTTAATCAATTGTTATTCTCATGTTCACATTTCTTATGAAAACGTGTGTAATCCTCCCTACACTTATCCTTTATGTAAAATACCTTTATATGCAATTAAGACGAGGTTAAAAACAAAATAAAGCATTTTTACAAATTTAAACATGAGAATAAACAATCAATAAAAGATATATGACACAAACAAGCAAACAATTAAGCATGGGTTGCCTCCCACGAAGCGCTTTTCTTTATTTAAGAGTCTTGTAGCTAGACTCGTAGTCGTGTCCCTACGTACCGATATAAGTGAGCTTGTCCTTAACAATGTCATAAGGATCAAACTTATCATTTAGGTTCCTAGTAGTACGTTCGGTTCGATACGCCTTTTCAAACTTTTCTCCATCGGGATCATAAATTGTTATCCTAATGTGCCATTCTCCATTTCCATCACTAGGCGGTCTACTCCAATCCCACTTATGTTTAAGCTTCTCAATTTTCCACCTATTCATAACGAGGTTGATGGGCAAACTTCCTAAGAACTCGGTCATCTTCCTAAATACTAAAGCGTCTTCGAACGGGTTTACTTCCATGTCTCTAGCCATCTCTTTTTCATGGAAAGTTGCTTTGCTAGCAAAGGCATCATCTAGATAGAAAGGTCGTTGGGGGCCTATGAGGTTTTTATCAATCCACGGTCCATATCTAGAAGGTATTCTATCCATCCTAATCTCATGTGGAATTTCTTCCTCTTTGTAGTATGTATGCCTTTTGACATCGTAAATCGACCTAGCACTACCTTCTCCTACCACTATCTTGGACATCTTACAATCAATGATGGTACTAGCGGTAGCTAAGAATCCTCTTCCTACAAGTAATGGGCATGTCGGGTCCTTATTCATGTCAAGCACATGGAAATCAGCCAGAAGAGTTAGCTCTCCTACGTGTACTACCATGTCTTTTATTATCCCTACTGGATACGTAACACTACCGTCAGCTAGACCTAAAATGGTTTTCGTTGGTTCTATTTTACCTAGGTTAAGGCTTCTATAGAGGGACAACGGAACAAGATTGATGCATGATCCTAAGTCAGCTAGAGCATCGAGAGGTTTGGAAGTTCCAAGCCTACACGGAAGAGTAAATAGCCCTGGATCGTCTAACTTTTTAGGTAGATTATTTCTCACAAAGGCGGACCCATGTTTTCCAAGTTTAAATTCTAACTCATATTTTTCTTTCAAAGCATTATAATAAGGTGCATGAGCTAAGACTTCAAGAACCGGTTTTTCTTGATGGAGTTCCTTGTACTCCTCTTCTAGATTGGGTTTGGGTTCTTGGTTGACGGGTTTCTCAAGAGTAAGTTCTACCAATGGTGCAGGGCCTTGGTACCTAAATTTGGATTGCTTAGAACCCTTGTTGATAGCATTTACCGAGTGAATCGTTGAGTGTGAGGGACATGGATGTGTACTCTCCCAAGGTGAACAAGAACATGAAGTTGACAAAATCGAATTTACTTTTGGGTTCTTTATGGTATCACTTGGAAGTGCTCCAATTTCTCGTTCATTGAAGGCTTTTAAGAGTGCATCAAGCTTGTTTGTCATCTCGCCTTGCTTTTGCTTAAAATCGGCTTCAAGCTTAGTCAATCGAATCTCTTGAGATGACATGAATCTAGATGCAATTGCCTCAAGATTTGTGGGGTTCTCGGTGTTTAGAGAATTGAACCTATTAGGTGGACTGGATGAGCTATGGGGTGTACTTGAGTTTTGGTTCCACTTAAGGTTATGGTGATTTCTCCATGAAGGGTTGTAAGAGTTTCCTAAGTTATTTTGTTCGGGCTTGAAAGTGTACCACTTCTCTCCCGCTCCGTCGGTACGCGTGGAGGCGTAGTCCGCAAAAGCTTATTCGGGGAGTCTTGTGCAATCACGAGTGTCATGGGGACCACTACACAATTCACAAGGTAGAGTGATTTTATTCACTTGATGTGAAGACTTAGGATTTTTGTAGGAGCTCATGAGGAATTTTACTTGTTCTTCAAGTTCAAGCATCCTACGGTCGGAAGGTTGTGAGTCAATTGGAGGCAAGGAGATTGCCTTAACGGTTTTGGGCAACTCACGGGGGTCATTCCAACTTTCGTTGTCATAGAGAGCAAGGTCCTCTATTATACCCCATGATTCTTCCGCGGTGAGATCACTAAGTTTTCCACCAGCCGCTTGGTCAATGGATCGCTTGGTGGGGAAGTCGACATGATCATAAAAGATTTGGACTTGGAGCCAAAGATCAATGCCGTGATGAGGGACTTTATGGAGTAAGTCCTTGAATCGAGTCCATGCTTCGTAGAGAGATTCACCTTGACGTTGTTGGAACATCAAGATGTCATTCCTAAGTTTTGTGGTTCTCCCTGGTGGGAAAAATTGAGCAAGGAAACGAGTGGTGAGATCATCCCAACTTGAGATGGAGCCGGCGGGAAGTCGCTCAAGCCAATTACTAGCTTGGTCCAGTAGAGAAAATTGAAAGAGACGCAGACGCGTGGTCTCCCGAGTAGTAGCATCAAGGTCAATAGAATCGACAATTTTAAGGAAGTCCTTAAGATGCTGATTAGGATCTTCAGAGCGAAGTCCATGGAATGCACATCCATTTTGCACCAACCGGATGGTGTCGGATCGCAAGGCCGTAATTTGGGCTTGGTCGGGAAGCTCAATGGTGTTCCTATAGCCTAGGTGGCTAGGTCTCGAGTATTCACCAAGAGTACGGTCTCTTGGCAGGACAATGATTTGAGGGGGGTTTTCACCTTCCATTATGAAAAGTGATGAGGTTACGAACAAAGGTCGCGAAGAAGAGGGATAGACTAAAAGGAAGCTAAAAATGAGAAAAAAATTTTACTTGATAGGAATCAAGCAAAGAAACCTAAACGAGGTGGACTACTAACTAGCTATTCTATTCCCAGGCAGCGGCGCCAAAAACTTGATACGCTTACACAGCGCGTTCGGGGTCAAAGGAATGATCCGTGCCAAACCGTCAAGTTTTATTACTCAAGCCGGCCACTTGTGAATGGCCGACCGTAACAAACTTAAAACGGCTCAAGCACGAACTCAATGAAGATCTGGGGAGTATAGTGTTTCCTCGGGTCGTTATGTCCCAGCGAGCTATGCAATGGATCACCAACCGTATAGTGATCGAGAAATTTGAACAGAAAAAGGGGTTTGATAGGATTATAACTACAGAAAAAGCCAACAAATTACAGAGGCTTAAATGCAAATTAAAGAAAATTAAAAAGATAAAAAAATATTAAATAAACCCTATCACTATTTGCAAAATGATGTTTTTGTTTTTATGTTTTTATAAAACTGAATTAAAAAACTACGCGACGTACAAATGAAAATGTGAAACTAAATCAATATTAACCCTAAAAATATGAAAATGATATTTTTACAAACCTAATGATAAAAGAAAATTTATAGAAAAAGAAAATTATTTTTAAAACTATTTAATTAATTATTATTAATTAAAAACTATTTTTAACTATTAAATAATAGCCTAAAATACAAGAAAATATGAAACAAAGCTAGAAAAATAAAATTAAGACTTAGAAAAATCTAAAATATCAAAAGAGAATTTTCAAAACTATTTTTGTATTTTTCTGAATATTTTTGTATTTTCTATGATTTAAAAATTATTAAAAACTAATTAAATTACTTAAAAATACAAATTTAACTAAGAAAAATCTAGAAAAATACTTTTTTGGCTTTTTATATTTATCTTAACTTAAGAAAAATGAAAAATTATTTTTTTGAAGCTTTTCTTAATTAATTGTATTAAATGCTAATTAAAAGGTGCTAAAAAATAATTTAAATGCAGAAAAATACCAAACTAACCTAGAAAAATCTGAAAAATTCAAGATAAGCTTAAATTAATATGAGGAATCTAGGAAAATTGGAAAAACAGGGAGTTGTGTGGAGGAATTTGAAACTGCTATACCAAGTGCATGTGAATAAGCACTTTGAATAAGCAAAATGAAGAGCAAAGACCACCAAACTGAAACAGAAGCAATATTATGCTAAAAGAACCTAAATGCAACAAGAAACAACTATCTATAACCTCTGATTTGCAAAATGATAAGATTTGAGGTTTTGGCTAAAAAGCTAAAAACAGTTGTGAGGGTACCAAGTTTGGGCTCAAACACAAGCTTCCTAATAAGCTGAAAATGCAAAACAGATATGGGAACCTAATCTAGACCTGGGTGGGAACTTGTGAACCAAATATGAGACCTAGACAAGCTCTTGAGAGCTCTGTGCAAGGGCTGCAAGATCTGCACAAAACCTGTGCAGATCAGTGCCCTGCACAGGGCATATAAGCCCAAATTGACAAGCCAGTTTAAGGCTTCTAAAAAATTCACAAAAATATACTAAAATGGGGATAAGAAAATAGACCAGTAGGACTTTTTAAAACCACAAGTTTCATTGAAATTGACTCAGAAATGAGTTCATGAAAAATCCCTCTAGCTTGGCCAAAACTGAGTTTTCATTTTGACTTTTTGAGACAATTATGAAAATTTGACCAAAATGAACTTTGGAACCAAATCAAGGACTGAATATGATGTTAATTGGTGAAATAAGACTAATGCAATCTATATCTAAGTATTTTAAACACAAAATGAGCTTTTGATTTTATAGAAACTCAACAGTGAAGCAGTTAAGAAAGTTGATATGAGAATTTGACTTTTAGCTTTTGCAGGCACACTATTGAGACAGATATGAGTATGAATAAGCTTAACAAACATGAACCAACAGAAGTTAATCACTGAACAAGCCTAATAGACAGGTTTGACAGCAATTCCAAACACCCCTTATCCTACTGATAAGCAAATTTAACTACACAAACTAATGAACTAGCTGAAGCAAACACTTAAACTGACCTAAACTATCCTAAATACAACTTAACTAGCAGGTTCGAACAGTTTAAGACTACAAATACAAATACAAATACAATATGCAAAATGGATGAAAAACTGAAATTGAGAATGCCACTCACATGTGTCCAACTTGTTTGCAGGCCAAAACCAAAACCCAAGATCACTTATACTAAGCTATTTCCAACCCAATACCAGCATTGCATCTACCATTATCCATTTCCCAAACCAACTGCACCCAGTTTGACTTTTGTTGACTATAATTGAAAATTGTTTGAAACTGTTTCCCAAGCTAATCAAAAGCTATAATAAGCTTAAATTAACTTGTTTGAATGAGAAAAGAGGCTATTGGAAGCTTTAACATAGGAACATGAGTTTGAAAATTCCAACAGTAATCACAAGCACATAAATTTTAACTAAACTTTGAAATGGATTCTTAAAAACTGATTACAATGATAAAATAACTTTAGTTTGGATCATAGAAACAAAAGATTACATATTTTAAGCTAACCTAATACATTGATAAGAAAAACGACATTAAGAAAATTTAAAACTAAATTCTACTACTTTACTTCTCTCCTCTTGCTTCCTTTTATATTCCAAACTTCTTCCCCACTTGTTCTGAGCTAATCCCATCTGTGTTTGAGGCCCTTGGATCACTTTAGGCAATCTTGGCCATTCACTCTATTTTGGCGGGAAATTGTGTTTTGACCTGCTGAGGTTGAGTGAGATGATGGTTGAGGTAATTAATGCATTTTGTAGTTGTGTGGAGGTGGGGGGGACATGGAGAGTGGATAGGTGAGGAGGGGGGATGGGAAGGTTGTGTGTTGCAGGCTCTTGGCAGGGAAGACAGAAAAAGGCGCCAAAGGGGTGTGTTTATTTGACTTGGGTTAAAGGTTGGGTTGACGGGTTGGATGGGATTGGACCGGGTATAGGGTTGAGTTGGATTGGGCCTAAGGGTTTAAGTAGTTAAATGGATTAGGATTAAAGTTGAGTCCAACGTGTAGCTAAGGGACCAATTGTGTAATATTTGAAACTTCAGGGACCAAAGCTGTAATATCTGAGATTGTAGGGACCATTCATGTAATTTCTGAAAAGTAAACCAAGGGCGAATCTTGACAATCTCTGATAGTGTAAGGACTGAATCTGCCAAATTGTGAAACTCAAAGGACTAACTTGTAATTTTCCAAAATTTATCAAAAGGACCAAATTTGACAATTCAGAATTACCAAAGGACTAAAAATGTTAATTTTCCAATTTAAAATGTCCAGAGGTAAATTCTGTCAATCTTTGAAATTACAGGGACTAAAGTTGCCATTTTTTGAAAGTTGGGGGACTGAAACTGCCAATTATGCAAACTTTGCTCGTTTTTCATCTGATTTTAAACATTTTGCATCTGAAACATATAAAATACAATTTTGAGATATTTTCAGTATTTTGATGCATTTCTGAGCATTTTTAAACGTTTTGCAGTTCAGATTAACTCAAAAATAATGAGTATTTACACACTCATCAATCCCCCGCACTAAACTATTGCTAGTCCCTAGCAATATTTTGAGAAAAACTTAATGGATTTGAATCTCTTTACCAAAATCCATTACTTCTGGAGTAGCCAAATGTTTTAGTTCAAGTAAGAACCATGGTACACCGATAACCATGTGATTTTGAGCAAACCACCAGCTTCCAACGGATTTGATTTGTCTTTACCAGAAGCCGTTTGCTCTGGACTAGCCAACTCTTAGATAAATTATCAATATTATCTTTGGTGAGCTGATTACCAATTATGGTTTTTCCACTGCCTTTACCACAAGCCATAAACTTGCGGGCTAGCCAACTCTTCACTTTTTAGGATATGGTGAGCTGAATACCATACAATTTTGGGCAAATTGCAAGCCGTCAACGGATTTGAGATATCTTTACCAAGAGCCGTTTGCTCCTGGATTAGCCAATCCTTTTGTTTATTAGACATGGCGGACTGATAACCAATTGAGTAAGTGTAGAACACTTACTCAAAAAAAAAATTGGCCAAAAACGGGGGAATTAGGTGGTATAATTATATGATAAAATTCGCGAGAATTCCCCCCCCCCCCCCCCACACTTAGAAATGAATATTTCCCTCAATATTCAAAGTACCGGCGGTTATGCCGAAACTGAGAACGTAAAAGGGAAATACTACGGCCATTATTTGAAAGTTTTTTTTTTTTTAGAGAAAACTTATATATATATAATATGTGGGGCAACTCCCCCACACTAGGGTGGAACACACGGGTGAAAACCCATGTTTAGCTACTGTTTTTGATTACCGAGTCGCTAGCTTGACTCGACCCCGAATTAATTGGTTCATGGGGAAGCAAAGTGGAAGAAACAATCTCCATCGGACTTTCAATCAAGATGTTTGGACAAACATTTGAAGCACGTGAAAGTTCCACACCGATGAGATATACATAGAACCGGCTCAAAAAATGATAAATGAAAATGCCGGGGTCAAAGATAGTGTCTTCATTCCCGAAGGAGTGAAGATGAAGAGAAATCACAAGATATTTGAGGAAAGGAAGAAAGATTTTGATAACAATCAAGATCCATTCTTCATCCTCAAATGTAGACATATCGGGAGGAAGGGTGAGGGTAGTATCATTAATAAGCAAACTCATATGATAGAGTACACCTTCCTCCGAGCTAATATCATCCTCAAGATCAAAATAGAAATGATCATGTTCCGGAGGAGATATGTCATGAGAGAGTTCACCGGAGAACTCTTCATGAAGAGAATCATTCACATGAAGTGATGTTGTGAACTCTTGTTCCATTGTAGGCTCATCACTATCCTCGATCTGAGTATCAAAGAGTGGATTCTCAGAAATTAAAGTGAATTCAGAGTTGAATTCAAATAGAGGGTTGGTGAAAGTATCTTTGAATGTTTCGGGAACAAAGTGATCAACATTCTCTATTGGACTATTAGGGTGAGAAGTGAGTGAACGATCATTGATGTGAGTGAGTTCATCGGTGAACTCCTCAAGAACAGGATCAGACTGTGGAAGTGATGCCTCAACATACTCCATGTTTCCATAGGAAGCACAATCGTCGCTAAGATCAGAGAAAGTTTCCAAATGATCATTTGAACACTCAATAGGGGAAAGAGAATCACACACATGATCAGAAGTTCCCTGTGACTCTCTCGGGATTGGGACAAGGTTCTCAACACTAGACTTTATGAATTCGTCCGATTCCTTTTCAGGAACAGTGTCAAGATGCTCGTCCCCCATGTTCAGAGAGTGAGTGGGAGCTTCGGGTGTGATAGCAGTTGTTTGAGATGGAATCTCAACTGCTGGGATATCAACTGATTGAGGGAGTTGAGAAATATTATCTTTAAAAGGATAAAAACTCTCCTCGTCATCATCATACAGAGCTGCCTTAGGAAATTGGGAACGCCTTAGAGCTGCATGCTCTAGGACTAATGATTCTTCCCTAGATTTACGGGCCTCTCGTTCTTCGGCTAGCAATTCTCCCATGGTCTTTTCACCACTCACTTGATTCTTAAAGTTACTAATCATATCATCAAGTGTTTTCATTGCGGTTTCAAAATCTTGGGAGATTTCTTGAGACAACGGCTCAGGTGGAGTTTGAACCGTATGGTGCTGTGGAGGTTGGAAATTGTCAAACATGTGAGAGTCATGATTGTTACAAGGAAATGGGTTCCCTATTTGACAATCAGAGCTGATGTGGGGACCTCCACAGTACTCACAACAGTAAAACTGTTGAGTCTGGACTGGTGAATCATATGGATATTGGTCATAACCAAAGTTCTGAGCATCACTGGAAAACTGTTCATAGACAAACGTGTTTCCAGATTGACAATCAAATTCTAAATGAGGACCTCCACAAAATTCACATCAGATATGTTGATTATATGAAGATAAGTCGGGCTGTGGTGGGTAATTGGAAAAGTTTGAGGGGTCGTTAAATGAGTTCTGATTAGGATCATAATCAAATGAATTCCTCGAACCACAAAACAAACAACTCCCGTTATGAATATCATTACCACATTGTACACACGTACACCAACGACAGGGTGAACCAAAAAGAGGCTCACCACAACCGACACAAGGAATAAACGATTGCATTTGAGAGTTATGAGAAGGAATCAGTTTATTCAAAGAATCAACAAAACCATCATGGTGATTTGAATGACTATCAAGTCTCGAAGAACATTTTGAAAAATCAGGAGGTGGGACAAGTGGTGTGCTCTGAGAGCTAGCAATTTCCACCACTTCCGTTATGGTCTCCGGTTCTGGTTCTTGAGAAACGTGAAGATTAGGCAAGTCATTCTGGCTAGTCACCGGTCTGAATTCTGCATGTTTGCTTTTAACCGTAAATCGTGAAAGTTTAGAATCAATTCTAGACGGCTTAGGAGCAATCGAGGGTTTAGAGATTTGGATAACCGTAGGTTGGACGTATTTAGTACTCCCATTATTAGAGGGAAATACCTGGTCCTTTGTCACCCCGGTTTCTCGTTCCATTTCCCTACGCAGAATTAATGGATCATCACGAACAACACGAATTCTTGACATTTGCGATAAAGTCTGAAGTTTTTCAACTCCGTCCCAGAATTCGTCGCAGTCGAGAGATTCCATGAGAATAGAAGAAGTTAGAATCAAATGGATAGAGGGTAAAGGGATAAAGAATCAAAAAGGGTAAGAGGGTAAAGATGAATGTTTTTGGGTTTTTGGATAAACATTTTGTGACAACAAAGAATGAAAATCTTTTTGGGTTTTTGATTTTTAAAAGAGAATATAAACACATACAGATGGTATAAACAAGGAGTGAATATCCAAATCACTAATCTGCTAGACGGAAGATAATCAGCACAGCTCCCCGGCAGCGGCGCCAAAAATTTGATCCGTGCCAAACCGTCAAGTTTTATTACTCAAGCCGGCCACTTGTGAATGGCAGACCGTAACAAACTTAAAACGGCTCAAGCACGAACTCAATGAAGATCTAGGGAGCATAGTGTTTCCCCGGGTCGTTATGTCCCAGCGAGCTATGCAATGGATCACCAACCGTATAGTGATCGAGAAATTTGAACAGAAAAAGGGGTTTGATAGGATTATAACTACAGAAAAAGCCAACAAATTACAGAGGCTTAAATGCAAATTAAAGAAAATTAAAAAGATAAAAAATATTAAATAAACTCTATCACTATTTGCAAAATGATGTTTTTGTTTTTATGTTTTTATAAAACTGAATTAAAAAACTACGCGACGTACAAATGAAAATGTGAAACTAAATCAATATTAACCCTAAAAATATGAAAATGATATTTTTACAAACCTAATGATAAAAGAAAATTTATAGAAAAAGAAAATTATTTTTAAAACTATTTAATTAATTATTATTAATTAAAAACTATTTTTAACTATTAAATAATAGCCTAAAATACAAGAAAATATGAAACAAAGCTAGAAAAATAAAATTAAGACTTAGAAAAATCTAAAATATCAAAAGATAATTTTCAAAACTATTTTTTTATTTTTCTGAATATTTTTGTATTTTCTATGAATTAAAAATTATTAAAAACTAATTAAATTACTTAAAAATACAAATTTAACTAAGAAAAATCTAGAAAAATACTTTTTTGGCTTTTTATATTTATCTTAACTTAAGAAAAATGAAAAATTATTTTTTTGAAGCTTTTCTTAATTAATTGTATTAAATGCTAATTAAAAGGTGCTAAAAATTAATTTAAATGCAGAAAAATACCAAACTAACCTAGAAAAATCTGAAAAATTCAAGATAAGCTTAAATTAATATGAGGAATCTAGGAAAATTGGAAAAACAGGGAGTTGTGTGGAGGAATTTGAAACTGCTATAGCAAGTGCTTGTGAATAAGCACTTTGAATAAGCAAAATGAAGAGCAAAGACCACCAAGCTGAAACAGAAGCAATATTATGCTAAAAGAACCTAAATGCAACAAGAAACAACTATCTATAACCTCTGATTTGCAAAATGATAAGATTTGAGGTTTTGGCTAAAAAGCTAAAAACAGCTGTGAGGGTACCAAGTTTGGGCTCAAACACAAGCTTCCTAATAAGCTGAAAATGCAAAACAGATATGGGAACCTAATCTAGACCTGGGTGGGAACTTGTGAACCAAATATGAGACCTAGACAAGCTCTTGAGAGCTCTGTGCAAGGGCTGCAAGATCTGCACAAAACCTGTGCAGATCAGTGCCCTGCACAGGGCATATAAGCCCAAATTGACAAGCCAGTTTGAGGCTTCTAAAGAATTCAAAAAAATATACTAAAATGGGGATAATAAAATAGACCAGTAGGACTTTTTAAAACCACATGTTTCATTGAAATTGACTCAGAAATGAGTTCATGAAAAATCCCTCTAGCTTGGCCAAAACTGAGTTTTCATTTTGACTTTTTGAGACAATTATGAAAATTTGACCAAAATGAACTTTGGAACCAAATCAAGGACTGAATATGATGTTAATTGGTGAAATAAGACTAATGCAATCTATATCTAAGTATTTTAAACACAAAATGAGCTTTTGATTTTATAGAAACTCAACAGTGAAGCAGTTAAGAAAGTTGATATGAGAATTTGACTTTTAGCTTTTGCAGGCACACTATTGAGACAGATATGAGTATGAATAAGCTTAACAAACATGAACCAACAGAAGTTAATCACTGAACAAGCCTAATAGACAGGTTTGACAGCAATTCCAAACACCCCTTATCCTACTAATAAGCAAATTTAACTACACAAACTAATGAACTAGCTGAAGCAAACACTTAAACTGACCTAAACTATCCTAAATACAACTTAACTAGCAGGTTTGAACAGTTTAAGACTACAAATACAAATACAAATACAATATGCAAAATGGATGAAAAACTGAAATTGAGAATGCCACTCACATGTGTCCAACTTGTTTGCAGGCCAAAACCAAAACCCAAGATCACTTATACTAAGCTATTTCCAACCCAATACCAGCATTGCATCTACCATTATCCATTTCCCAAACCAACTGCACCCAGTTTGACTTTTGTTGACTATAATTGAAAATTGTTTGAAACTGTTTCCCAAGCTAATCAAAAGCTATAATAAGCTTAAATTAACTTTTTTGAATGAGAAAAGAGGCTATTGGAAGCTTTAACATAGGAACATGAGTTTGAAAATTCCAACAGTAATCACAAGCACATAAATTTTAACTAAACTTTGAAATGGATTCTTAAAAACTGATTACAATGATAAAATAACTTTAGTTTGGATCATAGAAACAAAAGATTACATATTTTAAGCTAACCTAATACATTGATAAGAAAAACGACATTAAGAAAATTTAAAACTAAATTCTACTGCTTTACTTCTCTCCTCTTGCTTCCTTTTATATTCCAAACTTCTTCCCCACTTGTTCTGAGCTAATCCCATCTGTGTTTGAGGCCCTTGGATCACTTTAGGCAATCTTGGCCATTCACTCTATTTTGGCGGGAAATTGTGTTTTGACCTGCTGAGGTTGAGTGAGATGATGGTTGAGGTAATTAATGCATTTTGTAGTTGTGTGGAGGTGGGGGGGACATGGAGAGTGGATAGGTGAGGAGGGGGGATGGGAAGGTTGTGTGTTGCAGGCTCTTGGCAGGGAAGACAGAAAAAGGCGCCAAAGGGGTGTGTTTATTTGACTTGGGTTAAAGGTTGGGTTGACGGGTTGGATGGGATTGGACCGGGTATAGGGTTGAGTTGGATTGGGCCTAAGGGTTTAAGTAGTTAAATGGATTAGGATTAAAGTTGAGTCCAACGTGTAGCTAAGGGACCAATTGTGTAATATTTGAAACTTCAGGGACCAAAGCTGTAATATCTGAGATTGTAGGGACCATTCATGTAATTTCTGAAAAGTAAACCAAGGGCGAATCTTGACAATCTCTGATAGTGTAAGGACTGAATCTGCCAAATTGTGAAACTCAAAGGACTAACTTGTAATTTTCCAAAATTTATCAAAAGGACCAAATTTGACAATTCAGAATTACCAAAGGACTAAAAATGTTAATTTTCCAATTTAAAATGTCCAGAGGTAAATTCTGTCAATCTTTGAAATTACAGGGACTAAAGTTGCCATTTTTTGAAAGTTGGGGGACTGAAACTGCCAATTATGCAAACTTTGCTCGTTTTTCATCTGATTTTAAACATTTTGCATCTGAAACATATAAAATACAATTTTGAGATATTTTCAGTATTTTGATGCATTTCTGAGCATTTTTAAACGTTTTGCAGTTCAGATTGACTCAAAAATGATGAGTATTTACACACTCATCAAGGAACTTCCTTTTCGTCGAGCAAGTTTTTCAACACTCTAGGCAGTGAACCTAATCGTTGTAGTGTAGTATTAGGGTAAGCCACGGGAATTGATATCGTTCTCTCGGGGAATAGGAATGCTAGTGAGAAGTTACTACGCTAAGGTTGGGGTTGAGGAAGATTATTTTTTTATCTTTTTATGTTTTTTAGAAAAGGAAAAATACGAATCTCGGGGTTTGGATTTGGGGGGTTGGTATTTCTACCGATTACTCTACTATTATCTAATTATCTAAACTAAGGTGGTGGTAGTCTATGTCTAATTATTGTGTGCTCGTATGATAGTTTAAAGATGTGTTTACTTAGGTTTTACTACTCCTTAATTATCTCCTATTGGTGGTTGAATTGTCACGTCCTTATTCCTAGTTGCGTTGTGTGTCTAAAGTTGTAGGGTATGCGTTTCTCCCTACTCTTTGAAGTTACCAAAGGGTCTCGTCTACAAAACCCACTAGGGATGATAAACTCTAACTCTAAGGCCTCTTTGGATAGTTTAGCTTACAACAACTCATAGTGCTATAACCTAAGGTTCACAAAGATTAATCAAGCATTAAGTACACAACGAATGACCTATCGCATTACTAGATCATTAATCAACTAAGATAAGAAACAACCAATCAATATTCAATAACTAAGTTTCATATTCCCTAAGCAAACACACAAGTAAATTAGCCGGACATGGAGAACATGCAAGCATACACACAAATAATTGAAGACATAATTAAATTAATGAAGTAAACAACTTATCTTGGTGTAAGATAGGGTTTAAAACCCTAAAATATGACCTTGGTTCGGTTTAGGTTTTACTCCAAAAGTTTACCCAAAAGACTACTCTCTAAAACTGAAAAATATGGATTCTATATATAAGATTACATGTGCGACGGCGTCACCTTATGATTTGTGACGACGTCGTGTCGCCGTCATTAGGGTTTCGTCTTGGCCAAGTTAATCTTGCGACGGTGTCACCTTATGCTTGTGACGCCGTCCTCTTTAGCTTCTGACGTCGTCTGGATTGAATCTAGGCCGTCTGAGTTGCGACGGCCTACTCTTTTAAAGCCCGACGCCGTCCTCCAAAAACTAGCAATTTCTCTTCTGAGCCATCACAACTTCCTCCGACGGCGTCGCAGATTAAGCAGTGACGTCGTCCCCTTGTAATTTATCAGCTTGAGTGTCTCGATTCTTGACTTTGGCCATTTTCTTCATATATCCGCGCCTTTTCGTCCAAATAAGTGCCATTACAACAGTTTGCCTTCAAGAGACCTAAAAAGTGAAAAGGAACGATATTAAGCAATAACGGATGCAAAAGTGATAAAATAAGGGCTTAAACAACCCCTCAAAAAGGTACATTTTAAATCCTTATCAACATAACAAAACCTAGAAGCATCATCAATAAATGTCACAAAGTACTTCTTATTCCCCAAAGAGGGAGTGGCATGCAAATCACACAGGTCACTGTGTATAAGCTCTATGAGCTTAGTCTCACGACTAACACCCTGAAAAGGTTTCTTGGTTATCTTGGTCAACATGCAAGTTTTACACTTTTCAGTGTCCATGTCAAATGCATGGATTAATCCATCCTTAGACATATATTGCATCCTTTTATAGTATACATGGCCAAGTCTAGCATGCCAAAGGGTAGAGTCAGTCAGGTCAGTGGTGGTCACAAAGGTTGAATTTACACTATCAGTGGCAATATTAAGCCTCAACATTTGATTACATAAATAGCCAAAACCAATAAAAACACCACTTTTAGACAAGACAAATTTATCAGACTCAATAACTTATTTATATCCATGATTATTTAAAACACTACTTAAAACCAAGTTTTTCCTTATATCATGAACATGAATAACATTAAACAAAGTTACAATCTTTCCAGAACTAAACTTAAGATCTACACAACCACGACCATGCACCAAGGCTGTTGACTCATTTCCCATGTGAAGAATAGAACCATCATTCATTGACTCATAAGTCTTGAACCAGCTTCTATCTTTGCACACATGAACTGTTGCACCAGAGCAACCCACTACGCAACATCATCATCCTGCACATAATGAGATTCAGATACATATGTAACATAATAAATCTGAAAGGACTTATTAACCATATTCTGACCTTTCAGTGAGTTGGAAGAACCACCACTCCCTGAACCATTATTGCCTGATCCATTGGCTTTACCACCAACCTTAACACTTTTGCAATCCCTTTTAATGTGACCAGATTTGCCACATTTCCAACAAGTAGGTGTTGCCTTCTTGTTAGGGTATGCCCTTGTGTTATCATGATGTTTACGTTTGCCTTTGTTGTCATTGTACCTGGTGGAGTTGTTATGCTCCTCCATATTGACAATAGATGCACCAGCATCATTGCTACCCTTTGGCTTGTCATTATCCTGCACCTTGAGAGATTCCTCAATGCGCAAATGACTGCCCAACTCAACCAGAGTTAATTCCTCCTTCTTATGTTTCAAGGTATGGTTGAAATCTTTCCAAGAAGGGGGAAGTTTGTCAATGACACAAGAGACTGTGTTAGGAATTAGAAAATTCCATAGTAAAAGAGTCGGTCACCCCAACTATTATCTAGCATAAGTTAGCTCGTAGACATATAGTTATTTACATTATTTAGTAGTTTATTAGCTAATTTGTAGCGTAGCTTAGTCTAGTGTAACACCGTGGAGGAAGCACGGGTCTTTACCCACTGTATCCCTGATCCACAGGCCGATAGGAGGTCGTTTAGATTGTAACCTATAAATACCCTCTACCCTCCAAGGTAGAGGGTTGGAAGTTCTAATCTAATCTTTCACTTTTGATAAGCAACTCTCTTTCTAGAATTCCCTCTCAACTCTCTTCATCTCTCTAAATGGCTTTCTTATTTAATCATTGTCCTAGACCACCCGAATCATTAAACAACATAATATTCACGATCCTACAATTGGCATCAGAGCCCAGGTTGTGTTGTTTGTGTTGATTCTCGTGGTTCGATTCATGGTTTTGAATGCGGTTTATTCGGTTCTTGTACGCGGTTTGTATGTGTGCTTGGTTGAGGTTTGTCATGGTTTTGAGAGGTGTGATTTGTCTTGATGTTTGTTGGATGAGTGTTGATGCTATTAATGTTGTTACATGTTTTGATTAAGCTTTGATGAGTCTTGGTGCTACTCGTTACTGTTGTTAAATCCGTGGGTTTTACACTGTTTTTATGCATTTATCAAATCTGGTATTAAGGGTTGAGCAAATTGTTAAGCTGGTTCTATAAACTTTTGGTATGATTGAAGGACGCTATAAGTTGTTTTGATCTTGAATATGCTGTTTCACAAGTTATATTTTTGGTTTTAACAGTTTCGGATTATGCTGTATTGGTCATAACATTTGTCATCTGAATCTGTTCGGCTGAAGTCCTTGTTGCAGTTTGAAACATTCATGGATGCGAGTTGCCAGATTCTAACATGCGGGTTGTCCTTGTTATATGTCCAAAAGTGCTTTTTTGAAAGCGACTTGTACTGGAATATGTCTAATGAGCGAGTTGTCCACTATCTGTCCATATTCAATGAACCAGATGCGAGTTGTTAACTCTCATGGATGCGTGTTGCACTTACTCTTTAGCGAGTTGCTTAATAATGTATTCCTGGATGTGAGTCGTTATAATGTCCAGATACTTCGTACCTTATGCGAGTTGCTGGAATGGAAGCGAGTTGATTTGGGTCATGATGCGAGTTGGTTTATTATGCGAGTTGAGTACTAACAGATATGGTTCATAAAGCGAGTTGTCTACTTGCTTTCTTTAAAGCGGGTTAAAAATGCATGTTGGGTCAAGAGAGTTGGGTCATGAAGCGAGTTGGTTGCCAGATAATGAAAGCGAGTTAGACATGTTAAGACGCGACTTGGTTGAAATGAAGATGAAGATGAAATGGACCATGACCTTGACAACAAACTACCAAAACTAATACCATTTAACAAACATCACGACCTCAGGTTTCTTCAAACATCATCAGTCAATGGTCATATGAGATGACACAATGTTTTAACTGATCTGATCTAATCCAAATACCAACCATAATCCTAATCTAGACTCATCAAGAACCCTCACTTTCACTCCCCATATCTCATTCAAATAAAAGACTCGTACAAAAACATGACTCATACAAAAACAAGATCTCAGTGTGTTCAAAGTTCCTTGCAATTGGTTACAAGACACTTAATTGAACATTTCACCATCATTGATCAAATGAGATTACCCGTACTTTAAAGTGAAGAATACTGACATGCGTATAACAAATGTAATCACTTCTAAATCTCAGAAATCATTAATGTATGGTGATATGTTAAATCAAGACCATAGAAAAGGCCCTCTACATGATTCATGTCCATCACTGATTCTACTTATGCTTCCTGGTTATTCTTCGAATATCATAAGAAAAGGGAACAACAATATCAAATGTGTTGTCTCCTTTCCTCTCATTCGGTGGTACAAAAATGTCAATCAGGTTCATATACGAATATTTTGAAGTTAGAACAAAACCTTAACGACTTCATTCTCCTTCATGTTCGTTCAAACAGGTGAAAACGAATATAAGTTAAAAGGAAAAACCTACCCGTGAACCAGATACTTGACCTCATGGCTGTCACAAAACCTTAAGCCATCCCTGTGGCGTTAATATTGATTCGAAAAGAAGTCCATGCCAACCCTGTGGCTCCCTCTTTCTGAGGATTAAGAGGTCGTGCTATAGTATGTATTGTATATTTGAGACCCACCCTAGGATTGCTGAGTTTGGATTGAGAGATTATTTTTAGGGTTTGCAATTCAAAAGAGGCGGATCAATTTTTGAGGTGAGAATATTTTGGGTCTAACTGTGAAACGTGAGATATTAGGGCAAAAGTGTGTGAAGGATTATGTTTTATACCGAATAATTAGGGTATGTCTTATGTGGTAACTTGGGCCTTGACTCGTTTAATATTGTTTGGTCATGATTGGGCTTATAACGTGTTTTGGGCTGGTGTTAGGATGTGGGATGTTGGATCCGAAATTAGACCAAACCGAGCTTGAACTTATAATGTGTTTTGGACCGTACTTTCACTAATGATATTGGACATGAGCTGCATATTATTTGACATGTGGCTGCGTTTTTAAAAGATATAAGGGTGAAATTGGTGCGAGTTTTGAAGATATATGTTTTGATGCGTTTTGATGATACTAAGGTTAAGTGCGGTTTGGTTGTGTTTATATACCCGTATTTGAGTATTTGGACTAGATTAGATAGATTTTTCTTGAATGTTGGATATCGGATTTGGATGAGGGTCTGATGGGCTTCTCATGATTTGATTAATATGAGATTTTGTGTGAAATATGTTTTGGTGTATGATATTTGATGATGAGATTCGTTGTGGTATGATGATTGGTACATTGGTGAATTCATCTTCACGAAAGATATTATGTCTCGGCTTGTTGTGGTTATTGTAAAATGATGACTACGAGGTTGTTTGGACGGTATTTCTTATTTGGATTTGAAGTGAGGTTTTCCGGGCGCGTTTACTTATTTCGTCTTCCTTCTTTCTAACCTTCCGCGAAGATGACTTGTTTGGGCATTTATAGAGTGTGATAAAGACTTGGCTATTTAGTTACGGTTGTGATTCTTTCTCGCTTAACCCACAACGTAGCTATCACTTCGGTGTCTCACGCAGTTGAGGATTTGTCAAGAGGTTTTGTACATTGGGTACACCATTTCTTTTTCACGAGGATTAGTACAAGTTTAAGTAACATATCTGGGGAATTTTACTTCATGCTCAAGTTTGGCATACCGGGTTTACTTCACCAAGTGGTCACTGTAATAGCCGACAAAATATGTGGAAGATGTGTTTACCAATGTGTTTATTGGATGGTTGATGATATGGATGATGTTGGATTTTGAACCGTTGATGAACCGCTGCATGTTCCCCTAAAACAGATATTCACCGGAACCAAAGTGGTCATAACACATTCAAGCTGACATTGTTTACAGCTTTGTCTTGATTTTGTAAAATCCCGCGAAAGAACCTATTTCTCGGTTTAAATCATAGACTTGTAAAATCCCGTGACAATGGAAACATCCTGGTATTAGTGAAGTGCATTTCCAGGTCTATCATACGGTTTATTCTTGGTTTTGTAAAATCTCGCGAAAGAAACTATTCCTCGGTTTAAACCATAGAGTTGTAAAATCCCGTTTTGATAGAACCATCTTGGAGAAGAGAAAGTGTAATTCTGGATCTTTCTTGATGCTGGTGCTACGATTTCTGCTTTGAAGAAAGGATAAAAGGGTGTATTTCATGAACTGGATGTGTGTTTGGATTTTCGTCTTGGCAGTATTGGTTATTACATGGTTTTACGGGGTTATGTGCTTTTAACCATGGTCGGGATGAAACCATTATCATAGTTCACTTAAAATGTCAAAGGAGGCTAGATTTGAGCTTTTAACCAGAAGATGTGACAACGGAGTCAATTCACTATTATCTATTTGAGGTTGAAGTGAAATATCACGGGCGAGTGTACTTAGTATCTAAAGGTATCGGGGATGGTTGGATGAAGATTCTTCGAGATCCTTGTTCAAGCTTTTTTCAAAAAACGAAGACTTAGAAATCTAGTTATTTTTGGGAGTCTTTTCCTTTTACCACGTGGGGGAATTGGGCTCTGTTTGCCACAAAAATAACTATCACTTTAAGGAGTTACGTTGTAGTGCTCAGTGTCACATTCAATTGTGGATTTTCAAGAGGTAATGTACGTCATACTTGATGGTTGGTTGGTTGAAGAGTATAGAGTACATAGAGAGTACTTAGAGATGCTAATGGAAATCGGCGCCGCTCTTTGTTACATATGTGCAAGTTTAAGTCACGAGTTTGGGGTAGTTTACTTCAGGGTCAAATTCATCATATTGGGTTTTCTCCATCAGCTGTCACGACAAATAGCCTACTGAATGATAATGGGGTTGATTACAAGTTTGCCAAGTGTAGATGAACAGAGAAAGATTAATGACGTCTGTTCACATCAGTTCAGGCCTCGTACTTCAACATAATGATGTATGAACACAACAGTTCATGCCTCGTTCTCTAAAGAAAAGAAGAGTGTACGCTTCAGTGCGCTTTATCTTCGGAAGAAGAGAAATCTTCTTATTATGACCATTCTCATCAACATGCTTCATACTTTTTCCATGCGCTTCAGTCTTCAAGTGAACCGGGCTACCACTGATTGTTTTCTCATTTCACTTGCTCGATTATAATGAAGATGGCGACATCATGTGCTTATTTTGCGGGAAAGAAGTGTGAATAGAACATTTGGATGATTTTCACTTATTTAGTCAAGAATGGCATCTCCATATGCAATTCTTGAGGGGGAGAAGAAGTGTGAATTTTTTGCATTGCTGATTGATATTTGAGAAATTAAATGGTCATACGGCTCTAAACTCATGTAAGAACCGAGCTTCTTATTATCGGGTCATCTTCACATGGAGTTTTTCTCTTCTAAGAGCCGTTGGTTGACATATTCACTCAGATTGATGAGTTTATCAACAAAGTGCTTCCGGTTAATGCTTCACGTATACATCAACATGATGATTCCGAACAATCTATATGTTCTTGTTTGATGTGATTGGTAGTTTGGTGTTACCATCTTGTGTGTTCGTTGCGGCCTGATTGCTGGTTTCCTTGATGAACATCTTTCTGTTCTTGTTTGATTGGGAGGGATTTTAGTTAAGGGGATTTGCAAGATGTAAGTTAATTGGGATGCTTTTTGGTGTGAGTTGAAGATGTTAACTATCTATTCCCCAACTGCACAATCTTGAAGAAGGTCGAGTCTACAGTCTGTTCTACATTTTCTGCTACATGTTAGAAGACTAAAGACGAGTTGCATTGAACGATCTAAAGACTTCTTCTTAATCTGGGCATTTATCAAACAGATTGTCGGTTTAGGGAAGAGCACTAATTGGGAGTGTGTTATAAGTCAGATTCAATCCCCAATTAGACTTTCTCATATTCTGTAGCAGTGACTCCTCGAGACGTTGTTATTGACTAATTCTCTTATTGGACATTTGACACAAGTTGATTACTTCGGAGTTAATCATTTATCACTTATTTGAGATTGAAGTTGACTTTCACAAAGGCGTGTTCTTATTTGATAACTTGCTCGGGCTTAAGAATTTGAGTTGAAGACTTGGTTTATCTAGTTACCAGCAGTCGAGGTGGATGGTTGAAGACCTGGCTAACTATCACTATTAGGAGTTACTTTGTTTTACTCAGTGTCACACGCATATGACGGTGTGGATAATCGCAAGAGGTGTTAATGTCTCATACTTTGTTTGGGTAGTGAGTACTTAGAGATTTGCTTGAAGCATAAATTCTCGACACCGTTCTTCCATCATTGAGTGCAAGCTTAAGATACAAATGTGGGGAAGTTGACTTCAGTTTCAAGTAGGGTATATCGGGTTTTCTTCTTCAGTGGTCACTTCAAATTGTCTACATAAGGTTTGATAAAAATAGTCAGAGAGAGTCTTCAGCAAGATGATTCTCACAAGAGTTCAAGAGTTCTTCTCAAAATATTTCTAGTATACGGACTTACAAAGAGTTGTTGATTCTGAAGTGTCAAAAACCAGCAAGGAGTAAGGAGATAAGCACCTAAACGATTAGTTTACCGATTAAAAACTTTGTTTTGAAACTTATTGAAAGATCAATTGATATTGATCTTAAGTATGTTAATGAAATATGCAAGCAATTTGTAATAGGTAAGTAAGGAAAGAAATGATCAAACCACAACAAGTTGTTTATAGTGGTTCGGCCTACAAGGACTCTTTTTCCTTGCCCTACTCCACTCCCCGAGTCTCACACTCGAGAGTTTAACTTCACTAGTCAACAAGCTCCTTTCACCGGTGGAGAAAACCTTTACACTTCGCTTACACTATTTCCGACACTAAGCTAGATGTCGAGTTCTTTCCAAGGGTACAACTACTCCCACACACAATGTATTTTGAGGACTAAAATACTAACCACTCACACTCACAAGATTATGATGGTTTGATACAACAATGAAGTATGGATCAACACTAGATCATACAACACTAAACAAACAAGACTTCCAACTTCTCGTTGAAGCTTGAATATGACTTGATCTTCTTTGCTACAAAAGAGATCACTAATATGATATGAAACTGAGTTAGAAAGGTTAGAGAGAGGATATGTATGAGAGTATGTTAGAAAGGGGTAAGAAACTACTTGGCTTGGCATTGCTATTTATAGCCAATTTGGACAGGAGCATCCACGGACCGCGGACCCCTAAAAAGGGTTCCGCCCGTGTACCCAATTGGTACCGCCAGTCTGACAGTCAAGATATCAAATCTTGCCTAAAGTCAACTCTATCTAAGTAAGATTGTGCAAGATATGAAGAGTACAAATCTTCACAAAATATCTAATGGAATCTTCCAATGATCTCCATGATGTAATACATGATGTCAAAATGTTGTATTACTATTAATAGAAATATGCAAATGCTTAAGTAGTGTTTGGTTTTAAGAACCTAACACATTCTACAAACTACTATCATACATAATGATTAGAGTCATATCAAGATGTTACTAATCATAAATGTAAATGCTTGAATGATGAATATATTGTTTGAGAAAGCTTGTTTTAATATCTAATAAACTTGACAAGCTTTAAGCTTTTATAAATTAAATTTACTTTTGTCGTTAACAAAACTTAGGCAAAGATCAAAAATATAAATAACGTTTAATGACGATATTTGTATTAACAATCTCCCCCTTTTTGTTGAGGACAAAATATAAATTTTATTTTTATAAAAGAAACAAAGTTTGTACAAGAGTTATAAAAATATTAGTTTTAGAACTTTGAAAAAGGAAGTGATAATATAAGTGTATGAATTTTGACTTTTTATGAAAGTCAAAGAATTCACTAGTTGATGCATGATGTTGACTTTTTCAGAAAGTCAAAATATGCAGTTTGACTTTTTTAAGAAAAGTCAAGTATTATCAATGAGGGTTCCTGTTTGACTTTTAGAAAGTCAATTGTATGCAGTTTGACTTTTTCAGAAAAGTCAAATATAAGTAATTTCCAAGTTCTATATTTTCTCCCCCTTTTTGTCTCAACAAAAAGAAGAGGCTATGCGGAATGTAATGAGCCCGAGCTTATTATCTCCCCCTTGTTCAAAGCTCCCCCTAAATTGGGTGCTTTAATGGGAAGATACATGGATTGTGAAAATAAAGCTACAAAAAAAATTTGTTAGTAATAATGATCATTCACGAGCATTTCCAAACACTATGTAATGACACCAACAACATAATAAACAACATTCATTTGTTAAAATTTTTCATGAGTAAAGATCATGAAAAGAGAACACAATGATGTGTTTCTAGTACAAGAAAAAAAAAATTCCTAAAAACAAAAACAAATAAAAGACTATTCTAAAAACCATCCTAAAGAGATGGTGGATGGGAAGGAGCGTTGAGACGCTCAAGAATGTGGTTGAGGATGAACCTCATTTCTTCGTGGAAGTCATGGACCATAATCCGGGTCCGTTCCACGGTTTGACCCGTTTGCTCACAAGTGGAGCAACCATGTCTTGGTGGGTAGAAAGTTTGCGGAGGTTGTGGTGGTGGAATGGTGGATGTGTTGGTGGTGTTGGGGATGTTTGGAGTGGTCATGATGGATGCAAGCAAAGCACTTTGCATTTGCATTGTCTCACTTAAGTGAGAATCCACCATGCCTTTGAATTGGTAGAGGTTGTGGAGTTCGGCTTGAATCTCCTCTCTAGTGGGATTGTCATCCCACATGCTCTCCGGGATGTCCTCAATATGAGGGGACATTGATGATAGAAGTGGATGATCCCCGTATAAAGGACCATGAATGTCCTTGTGAATGGGGTGGAAAAGGAGAGGTCTTGGCCCTAATGGGGCGTTTGGGTCAATGGATGACCGAGGTGATTCATGAGCGATTCGCTCAATGGTGCCAAATGATGGCAATGGTGGTGGATGACTTGGCCTAGGAGGCAAGTCTTCCAAGTCCTCTAGGAAAGGATTTGGTGATGTTGGTGGAGTAGAAAATAACTCCATAGGAGTGAGAGTGGGAGACCTTGGTGAAGGTGGTGAGGGTGTTTTGGATGTTTGGATGGGTGCCGGTGGAGGTGAAGTAGGTGCTTTTGATGGTGGTGGAGTGGTGATCACAATGTGTGATGAAGTGGGTGTAGCCAAGGTAAGGTGTGTATCATCTC
The DNA here is from genome assembly GCA_019973895.1 of Chrysanthemum seticuspe. Lineage (NCBI taxonomy): Eukaryota > Viridiplantae > Streptophyta > Magnoliopsida > Asterales > Asteraceae > Chrysanthemum > Chrysanthemum seticuspe. The sequence goes on from BPTQ01000005.1 coordinate 192,005,343, forward strand.
TAATGGGAGATGAGATGGTGAGTGGTGAAGATTCGGATGATGAGCTAAGATTAACAAAACAACAAGGCCTTACACTCATTCTAGCGGTTTTCTTGCAAGGTTTTGGTGATGATTTAGTCATTTTTATCTTGGGTTTTGATTTGCTAGATAGTAAGTGAGAATGAAGAAGGTGTGAGGATGATCATGGTAAAGCCTTTCAATTTATAGAGGTAAGAAATTGTTGAGAAAAGGTTTGATTTGATGTTGAACCATTGAATAGATGAGGTTCCTAATGATTTGGAAGTGGGTTGAATGCTAGTCATATCACCCAAGTCAATCCATACAAAGAAGATGGAGTGAGGAAGAAAAGATATGCAATAAATGTGTTCTAGTGAGTGGAATTTCCTAATATTCAGATTACCCACGGATTTGAAGGTACCAAAAATTTGGTTCCTTCCTTTATGCCAAAGGGCTCCTTGGGTGGATTTTTCAAATTTTTGAATTTTGGTGGGAAATGGATTTCTTACATCCCTTAGTTAATAATACTAGTTCTAATAACAGTATAAACTAGTTAAGATTGATTTATAAGTGATGGAAGATAGTTTGGAATTACGAAAGAGTCGAAATTCAGAAAATTACCTGGAGGATCCACGGCACCAAAATCATACACAGACGGAACCCAAAAAAGGGTGCCGTCTGCTCCGCCTGTACAGATATGGCGGTACCAAAATTCATAAAGGACGCTACCAAAATAAAGGTGCCGTCTGATCCGTGGAGTGCTGAAATTTGGACAGAATGTTTCTTAAAAACTGAAATTTCCGAAATCTGAAAATTTTTCTCAAAACCTGTTATGCTAAACATTTCTAGTTAGGAAAAGTAAATAACACATATGTAAACACAGTGGAGCATAGATTAAGAGCAAGGCTTATTGATTTTCACAATATAGTGAAAATGGGTAAAATTTGATAGCATACTTGTGCTATCCCCCTGCATGAGATTGTTAGCATACACCATTGTTTCAAGTTATATTATCATCCTACATAATAAAAACAACTAAATAGTATCAAACATTAACGATAATGCATTGTTCCAAACACTCCTTAAAGTACCCTTATTTGTCCAACTTCTTGTAAATCTTGTTCATCATCCTACCAAGGCACTTGAACATTCCCTTAGTTTGCTTGAATTCTGCTGATTCATTCTCAATTTCGGGAAGAGATGTGTAATACTCTTGAGGTGGAAGACGAGAGCTTGGAAGGCCATCCTCGGAGCTATTTGATGATGATGATGAAGGAGTTGGAGGTTTAGCTCTCTTGCCTTTAGTCTTAGCAACTCGAGCATCACTCAAGGGCACAAAGATGTGAGGGATGAGATCATATTGAAGGTGCATCCCTTTTGGGGTTGGTGGAATTGGAGCGAAGTTTCTATAGAGACGGGTGAGAAGCATCCCGTATGGAAGAGCAACGGATCCTTGAGTTGGAATATCAATCATTCTCCTAGCTATGTAGTAGGCTAAGTTGAATGGTTGTCGGGTGGACAAGTTGTAAAGCATGTGGCAAAGACAAGCGTTTATGTGATCCCTATTCCCTATGGTGCTAATGACGTTTGCTCTAAGTAACTCCTCCCATTTCTTAAATTCGTGCTTAAGTTCATTAAGCTCCATTCCATATGGATCTCGGTCTACCTCTTTTCCCTTTCGGGTGACTCGGGTTGTATCCGTTTTTGGGTTAAAAAGGTGTTCACGGATGACATCCTTATCGGCTAAACGGGTTATGTAGGGGAGAGAGCGGTCATTGATTGCATCAAGGGCGGTGAGTGACCACTTATCCGTGTAGACACAAGTTCCACGGTTGGGAATTCCTAGTACTCTAGCAAAGTCACTTAAAGTGATGGTGTAGTCATTTTGGTTGATTCTAAAGCTAAGACAAAACTCATCATCTTCATCACTAAAACCGGTCACACTAGCATAGAATTCTAATACGAACCTAGGACAAATTGGTTCATCAATGTCAAGAAGACAATTGAATTGAATGGCGGCTAGTTCTTCACGAAGATTGGTATGCTCAAGGAAGGATGAGTGAATGGTTCTACCCTCGTGGAAATACCTTGATTCTAGACCCCTAAATATTTCTACTTGTTCCTTGGTGAGTCCTTTGGTTTTGTGGTGTTTGGGAATGTAGTTAAGGGTGTCTTTGTGATCATAGAATCTTGCGGCTACCATGATTATTCCTAAGAATAAGAATTAACATGTTAAAAAAAATTTAGATAAATTTTAACGTTTTTGATTCTAGTGTGTGCCTATATGAAAACAATTTGGAGTTGCGGTTATCTCGACTCATTTTATGCACAAAATGGTTTTAGTGGAGTGTTTGGCAAATACCATGAGATAACCCAAATGCTCCTAATTCAATGTTGCTATATTTGAATATACCCGGGAGTGCATATTAGTTATGCAATACCTTTAGTATTCAAGAGCATGCAAGTGATGAAAATTCTAACGTTTCTATTTGTATTAGCAATGAAAAAATGTTTTCCTACAAGTGAGAAGCTTTTCAAAACTTTTGACATGGGGTGTTTTGTTGTTTGAATAAGGCCTTATATTTATTATCTATCAATTAGTGGGAAACATGATTTTGTTTATGCAATATGATAATGTAGTACCTAATTTGAATGACTAGTTATGCAATTTGCCAATTGAATTCATATTTGGTGTAAAAGCATACATAAAACCCCATGTAATGATTTGTGATAGTTTTGTGCATAAATAAGAATCCTAGACTCAGAATTAAGAGATGAAATGTAGTTAGGATACTTACAATGATGTTATCTTCAGTGATTAGTGAGTGGGAAGATGACAATAATGAGCTTGGTTTAAGTTTTACACGTTTTGGTAAAGTGGGTTGTGAGGAAGAAGATGTTATGTATAAAGCTGTTTTGCTTCTGTAGACACCACGGACCAGACGGTACCAAATTTTTGGTTCCGTCCGTGTTGTCGTTTGGTGTCGTGGCTACAGTAGCAGAAACAAGACAAAATTGTTTTGGTTTGACTATTCTAATGTTTTAGGCTATGTTTATCCTACATGCTTGGTTCCATTAACCCTAAACCAAGTCTAAGAAGATTAAAAGGTTCTCGTTTAAGAGGTTTAGTAAGGATGTCGGCAATGTTGTCTTCGGAGGATACTTTCTCGATTGAAATGTTTCCTTTTTGAACATTGTCGCGAAGAAAGTGATGACGGATTTCAATGTGCTTTGTACGAGCATGTTGAACGGGATTCTTGCTGAGATCGATGGCTCCTTTGTTGTCGCAAAGTATCACAATGTCGTTGAGATGAATTCCGTAGTCTACGAGAGCTTGCTTCATCCAAAGAGCTTGTTGACATGCTTTTCCGGCTGAGACGTATTCGGCTTCAGTAGTAGAGATGGCTAAAGCCGTTTGCTTCTTTGCAAACCATGATGTGAGACAATGTCCAACAAAAGTACAAATACCACTTGTACTTTTTCTATCGACATAATCACCGGCATGATCCGAGTCGGCATACACTATGGTTTCTATACCCGTTCCTTTGGGATACCATAATCCTAAACACGTTGTTCCCTTAATATATCTAAAAATCCTTTTTAATGCTTCTAAGTGTGATGCCTTTGGGTTTTCTTGAAAGCAAGCACATAGACAAACACTAAACATAATGTCGGGTCTACTAGCCGTAAGATAGAGTAGGCTACCAATCATTCCTCTATATTTAGTGTTATCTACGGATTCACCTTCTTCGTCCTTGGTGAGTTTAGTGTCCGAAGACATGGGTGTTTTAGTTGGTTTGGAATCTTCAAGACCAAATTTCTTAAGCATATCTTTTATATATTTAGATTGGTTAAAGAAAATACCATCCTCTAGTTGTTTAATTTGAAGTCCTAGAAAGAAGTTTAACTCACCCATCATACTCATTTCAAACTCGTCATGCATGATTTTAGAGAAATCATTACATAGTTCTTGACAAGTTGATCCGAATATAATGTCATCAACGTATATTTGAACAATAATAATTTGTGATTCCTTTTTCTTAGTAAAAAGAGTATTATCTACTAATCCCATAGTATATTTGTTATCAATAAGAAAAGTCTTAAGACGGTCGTACCAAGCTTTAGGTGCTTGTTTAAGGCCGTATAAAGCTTTCTTGAGTTTGAAGACATGATGTGGTTTCTCAAAGTCGGTAAAACTGGGAGGTTGAGCAACATACACTTCTTCGTTAATAAACCCATTAAGAAAAGCACTTTTGACATCCATTTGAAATAATTTAAAATCATAAGCACATGCATAAGCAAGTAATATTCTAATAGATTCAAGTCTAGCTACCGGTGCATAAGTTTCATCATAGTCAATTCCTTCTTGTTGATTATAGCCTTGTGCAACAAGCCTAGCTTTGTTTCTAGATACTATACCATTTTCATCCATTTTGTTTCGAAAGACCCATTTTGTTCCAATTATAGTTTGATCTTTGGGTTTTGGAACTAGTTTCCAAACATCATTTCTAACGAATTGGTTTAATTCTTCTTGCATGGCCATTACCCATGATTCATCTTTTATTGCTTCATTTATGGTTTTTGGTTCAATGGTGGATACAAAACAAAAATGATTACTTTGATTTTGAGCTTGTGATCTTAAGGTTCTTTGATTAAGTTTTCCTATGACCTTTTCTAATGGATGACTTTTAGATTCTTTTATGTTAACAATTTCCATATTTAATGGTTCATCTTCCTTATTATTATTAATTTGACTTTCAATTATTTGACTTTCAACTAAGTCATCATCTACCAAAGGTGATGTCTTAGAGGGAGGTGGACTTTCGTCAAATGTTATGTTCAACGATTCCTCGACTATCATTGTTTCTTTATTTAGGACAATGTAAGCTTTACTAGTTTGAGAGTAACCAAGAAATACACCTTCATAAGACTTTGGGTCAAACTTGGTGAGATAATCCTTAGTGTTAAGAATAAAACATTTGCAACCAAAGACTTTAAAATATCCTAATGTTGGCTTTTTACCTTTATAAAGTTCATATGGTGTTTTGTTTAGGAAAGGACGTATTAGGACTCTATTTAAAATATATGTAGAAGTGTCAACGGCGTTACACCAAAACTTTTGAGGAATGTTTTGTTCATTAAGCATTGTTCTACTCATTTCTTGAATTGTTCTGTTTTTACGTTCTACTACTCCATTTGATTGAGGTGTTCGTGGAGCGGAAAAGTTATGTGTTATACCATTAGTATCACAAAAGTTTCCAAATTGAGTTTCGTTGTCAAATTCACGACCATGATCCGTTCGGATCGACACAATTTTGACACCTAGAAGATTTTGAATTTTCTTGCTAAGTATTTCAAATTTATCAAAAGCTTCATTTTTGGTTTTCAAAAATAACGTCCAAGTAAACCTTGAGTAATCATCTACTATGACCAAAGTATATAAGTTGCCTCCATAGCTTCTTATAGCGGATGGTCCAAACAAGTCCATATGTAATAATTCTAGACACTTAGATGTAGATATCATATTTTTAGATTTGTGACTGCTATGTGTTTGTTTACCAATTTTGCAAGCGTCGCAAAAGTGTTGGTCATATTTTAGTTTTGGCAAATTCCTAACTAACTCTTTTGAAGATAGGTTTTGTATAAGTCTCATATTAGCGTGACCTAAGCGTCTATGCCAAAGAGATGAGCTATCGTCTAATGTTGTTAGGCAAAGTTTGTCATTATATGTTTTATCTATTTTCATGACGTATATGTTATTTTTCCTAACTCCTTTAGCTATGGTGATACCATCTTTTAGTATTTTACTACCATTTTCATCAAATAGTACTTTATACTTTTTATCGCATAGTTGGCTAATACTAAGTAGATTAAATCCTAACCTATCCACATGAGCAACATTTTCAATAGTTAGAGAGTTATGAGCAATCGTACCTTTGCCAATGATTTTGCTTTTGAGATTGCTACCGAAAGTGACATTACCTCCGTCATACTTTTGGTATGATGAGAAGAGACTTTTGTTGCCCGTCATGTGTCGTGAGCATCCACTATCTTTTATCCATTCATCAGGTTCCAATCCAACTTTCAAACATACCTAAGAAGCAAATAACTCAAACATTTGGTCCCCAATATCTCATGGGTCCGTTTGGGTTAAACATACCATTTATTTGATTCATGTATGGAAATGATGGATAAGGGTTCTATGGCATGTAATCTGGAGTTTGATATGGTCTAGGAAAGTTTTGATTCCAACCGTTGTGTTGGTAGTTATGTTGAACGTTGTGGTTGCTCTTAGGAAAGGGGCGTTTGGCAAAAGAAGTTTTATGTCGTTGTTGAGTAGTTTTTGATCTAAATTCATTTTTAATAAGTCCTACTCCTGATATAATGGCTGGTTTTAGTTTAACATTATCATTGGTTTTCTTTGTTATTTTAACAAATTCAGTACGGTCCGTATTGCGAACATTCTGTTCTGCTGAAGTATCCGCGGTACCGTTTTGCACAACGGACGGAACCCTTTTTTTGGTTCCGTCTGGTCCGTGCTGTACAGCAGCAGATTTGACAGAATGTTCATCCTTTTCGGCCGTTTTGTTTTGACTCTTAGGTATTAAAACTTCATTAAACCCTAGCCCATTCATGTCTCCTGGTGTTTTATGGATTTTAACTATTTCATCGGCAATAGCGATGTTTTTGTTAAACCTTTTAAACTTAGAATTATTTTCTATTAAAACTTCTTGTGTGAGCTTTAGTTTTTCTATTTCAAGATTTAGCTCTTGACATGATTTACAATCATTGTCATTTGCTTTTCCTTTTTCAAGTCGTTTTGCTTTTTCTTTTAACTCATATACCTCATTTTCCAAAAACTCCTTTTTAGTTTTTAGAAATTTATTTTTAGTTATGATTTTTAGACTTAGCTCACACAATTGATTATATTGTTTTTGCAAAGTGTCATCATCTATGGAAGAATAAGAAGAATCGGAAAGTACCTCATTTGACTCATGTGCCATTAGAGCGATCTCTTCCTTGCTTGATTCTTCATCGTCTTCACTATCACTCCAAGCACCACTTACAAAAGCTCGTTGAGTTTTGCTCTTAGGTGGCTTGGGACATTCTCCTATGAGATGACTTGCATCACCACATCTAAAACACTTTCTTTCACCTTTGATCTTCTTATCATCCCGATCTTTTCGGAATGGCTTCTTTTCTTCTCGAGGTTGTCTTACAAACTTTCCTCTTCTTCTAAAGAACTTCTTGAAATCTCTAACGGCCATGGCATACTCCTCATCTTCACTATCGGAACAAGATTCACCATCATCGCTTGATTCCGCCTTTGCTTTAAGAGCAACGGATTTGATCTTCTCCTTTCTTCCTTTGATGATCTCAGAATCTTTCTCCATTACCATTTCGTGAACTTTGAGGTTGCCAATTAGCTCGTCTAGTGACATTATTGAGAGATCTTTTGATTCTTCAATAGCGGTCACTTTAGCTCTCCATTTGGGATGGAGTGCTCTAAGAAATTTCCTGACAAAGTTCTTACTACGAAAAGATTCGTCAAGTGCTTTAAGTGATGTAATGATAGTGTTAAAACGAGCAAAGCCACAATCAATGGTTTCATCTTCAGGGATAACAAATTGTTCATATTGTTGAACAAGAAGATCAATTTTGTTATCCTTGACTTGTGAATTACCTTGATGTGTAACAATTAAAGATTCCCAAATATCTTTAGCGGTTTCACACATAAAAATTCTTTCATATTCTTTTCTAGGTAAAGCATTATAAAGCATCATTTTAGCTTCATTATTTTTAGCAACTAATTTCTTTTGTTCATCAACGGAAATATCCTTTGTTGTAGAACTAAAATCTCCTTTAACAATAATAAACCAAAGATCTATATCTTTTGATTTTACATATGTTTCAAAACGGTTTTTCCAATAGATAAATCCATTGGTTTCAAAGAGTGGTGGTCTTTGCATAGATTGCCCTTCCTTAAAGTTTTCAGAATCCATGGATCGTTTCAAGTTTATAAAATACAAGTTATTTTAGAAATTCTTGAGCAACGAGGCTCTGGTACCAATTGTAGAAAACTAGAAGGGGGGTTGAATAGTTTACCGATTAAAAACTTTGTTTTGAAACTTATTGAAAGATCAATTGATATTGATCTTAAGTATGTTAATGAAATATGCAAGCAATTTGTAATAGGTAAGTAAGGAAAGAAATGATCAAACCACAACAAGTTGTTTATAGTGGTTCGGCCTACAAGGACTCTTTTTCCTTGCCCTACTCCACTCCCCGAGTCTCACACTCGAGAGTTTAACTTCACTAGTCAACAAGCTCCTTTCACCGGCGGAGAAAACCTTTACACTTCGCTTACACTATTTCCGACACTAAGCTAGATGTCGAGTTCTTTCCAAGGGTACAACTACTCCCACACACAATGTATTTTGAGGACTAAAATACTAACCACTCACACTCACAAGATTATGATGGTTTGATACAACAATGAAGTATGGATCAACACTAGATCATACAACACTAAACAAACAAGACTTCCAACTTCTCGTTGAAGCTTGAATATGACTTGATCTTCTTTGCTACAAAAGAGATCACTAATATGATATGAAACTGAGTTAGAAAGGTTAGAGAGAGGATATGTATGAGAGTATGTTAGAAAGGGGTAAGAAACTACTTGGCTTGGCATTGCTATTTATAGCCAATTTGGACAGGAGCGTCCACGGACCGCGGACCCCTAAAAAGGGTTCCGCCCGTGTACCCAATTGGTACCGCCAGTCTGACAGTCAAGATATCAAATCTTGCCTAAAGTCAACTCTATCTAAGTAAGATTGTGCAAGATATGAAGAGTACAAATCTTCACAAAATATCTAATGGAATCTTCCAATGATCTCCATGATGTAATACATGATGTCAAAATGTTGTATTACTATTAATAGAAATATGCAAATGCTTAAGTAGTGTTTGGTTTTAAGAACCTAACACATTCTGCAAACTACTATCATACATAATGATTAGAGTCATATCAAGATGTTACTAATCATAAATGTAAATGCTTGAATGATGAATATATTGTTTGAGAAAGCTTGTTTTAATATCTAATAAACTTGACAAGCTTTAAGCTTTTATAAATTAAATTTACTTTTGTCGTTAACAAAACTTAGGCAAAGATCAAAAATATAAATAACGTTTAATGACGATATTTGTATTAACACAGAGTTTTAGTTAAAATTGAAAAACTCAATCAATGACTTCAGCGCTTTTAAACTTTTCAGAAATTTAAGTCATTGATTGAGGGGGAGAATGTTTTCAAATCTGTATCATCTAACGAGATTATCTTAATCATCCTACGTGCTTATCTGTAAAATACAATTGCCTATGTTGAAGGACTAGGTTTCTAGGATGTGATTGTTAGGTTTAGATGATTAGAGTTTGATAAACACATTATTCCCATATATTTGAATGATCTGATTGATATGTTGAATTGACTTTTATTAGTCGATTGTTGTTTGGGTGATGTCGACCACCATATATTTGTATGTGTGTTCACTAACGTATGCAGGTATATTGGTATATAAGAATGTTCCCGATCCGGATCCCACAATTAAAGATGATTGGATGCCAAAAGGAAAGGGTAACTATTTCTTGGGTTGACAAATGAAGAAACGGAGCTTAATTGGACTTCTATGGAGAGTTGGCATAAATGCAACGTAAGAGGTCTCACTGCATCAGCAGATGGTTTTCTTCTAAGTGATTGAAGAAACGGAGCTTAATTTGACCTCAGTTGGCATTCAAAATGCAACGTAAGAAGAAGTCTCACTGCATCTGCAGACGGTTTTTCTTCCGAACCCTACAGCAACAACAACGGAAGCTTCTCAACCACCTAACAAATCTTTGTGCAGGATACCATTTTTTAACAATTTTTGAGTAAATTGAATTAAATTGTTTTGAAAATGGAAAAATGTTGTTTTGAAAATATATTGGACTAAATTTTGAAAATCACCGGACTTCATGTTATCAAAACTTAAGTCACTCAATTAGCGACTTCGGTCATCGATTGAGGGGGAGAGAGATTTAAAATAAATTATTTTCAATCAATATTGCTTCATAAAAGTTCCGGTTTGTACGTTAAAATGTGGTGATCTAAAGATTTAATGTTATGTCATGGTATGATTTTCTTTAAAACTCAAAGATCTGTCAAAATGAAATTCTTTCTGTTCTTGTTTGATTGTGAAATTGTTTTGTTTTACTTAAAAGATCTCTTAAAAACTATCATACCTGACACTAACAATCTTTAATGTCTTAAATTGGTCCTTATCTGTCATTTTTCAAAAATTAAATCTTGTCACGTCTTTCCCCAAACTCTCTTAAATGATTTAAATCAGATGGGATCACAAATCTCAAATGGTTTGATATTTTTTTGATCGTGGGAGAGATCGTGATTTAAATCCCAAATCTGTTTTAATGGAATTGGTTTTAGTCCTTCAAAGGCACTCCTGCCTCCATGTGCCAAACGATTTCAAATACACAATGCACATGTTGAGGAGGAGGATTTATCCTAAAACAAGATGAGTATTTAAACAAGGCACATATTCTCCCATGTTTTATAAACCTTATTAAATCACCTGGGATCCAAAATCTCAAAGGGTTTGATATTTTTTATCGGGGGAGAATTTGTGATTTAATAATGAAATTTGATAATAGTTGATCGTTTTGATTCAATTGTGCAGGTTGCTCTCTCATATGTGCTAAACGCTTTCGAATCTCTAAGCATATATTGAGGGGGAGCATTTTAAAAGAAAAGACTGACCAATTTACTTTATGCATGGTGTTATAAGGATGGTTAGGTTAGGTATTTGTTCCCATGATCTGCCAGAACCGGAGGGATCTACCCAGGGACAATCCACTAGATAGTGTAGAGTCCTTAGGTATGATGAAAAAAGGAGAAAAATGAGAATTTGGGAAGAGTGCATACTGAGACAGAGCTAGTACTGGAATAAACCCAACAAGGTTCTAGTAATGAAGTCTCGGTAAGCACTGAAGGGGTTGAAGAATGAAAAATAATTGAATGAGAAAAGGGTGAAAAGAAATAGCCCTCCATTAATTCAACCTTAGGGCAGTAACCGGGTTCAATACATATGCTACTGGTGTTTACTAAGGTAACACTGGTATTGAAGACAAGACGTCATGGACCCAGTGACGCACTGCACTAAACTTCCCAAACTACTCAAGTTCCTCTTAAAAGGGCTTGTTTCATTCTCACGGGAAACCGACATTATCTATCGACTTTCTCTTAGAGATTGTTGATATTGAAGAAGGAGACCCTCTCCCTAGTCTCCGGCACAGGAACCAAATATGCACAATTGAGTCTAGAGCCAAGAGATCATCCACAATATCTCATTAGGACACTAAATTCATGAAGACTTGCTTTTTCACACAATGTGGAAAGTAAGTATATATTAAGAGTCCTACGCATTATCCTTGTGGTATTGCCAGAACATCCGAGTGATATGTAAAAATATTCACAATGAAGATGGAAATCCTTCTAGAGCCAACATCAAACAAGCTCTTGGTGGGTAACATGTGAGATCTTCTCGTAAGATCAAGCTTGTGACAACTGGATAGAAATGATGGGGAGATTCATTCTTGAATCAACCTTGGTCCAGGAATGGAATTGACGAATACTTTTGGAAAAACCGTTCGATGTGCAAACCTTCTTTTCTCTAGCACGTCGAATGTGTATTCATTTCAAATTCAAAAAGTATCTCTGATTGAAAAATACTTTTAGAAAAACCGTTCGATGTGCGAATCTCTTCTTTTCGCTAGCACGTCGAGTGTGTACTCATTCTCTAACACAAAAAGTATTTTGATTGAAAATTGATCTTTCTCATAAAACCTTCGTCGTATTGCAAAACTCTTTCTTCAAGCAATACGCGATTGTTTTTCAAATCATTTTTCATCAATCAGTGAATCTCAATTTGCTGGTTCACTCACTCCGTGTTGTCTTCTTTGAGACGTTCCGGTTTGAGAACAGCTAGAACATCTGCGAAACCCTGTCAAGGAGATTCTTAGGAATCCTACCTGATCACAGGCAGTACTTGTACTGATCAACGGGGAACCGTGGGCTGTGTACCTCAATTCAACGAAAGTGATCAAAGATACTTTCGTGCGCTTTATTGCTAACTGTCGTATGCAGGTACACCCCGACGATTACAGCTGATCAGAATTGAGGAGTCAATCCAAAGCCGCATGCTCACAGCATCCACACTTATTTGAAGAAATCATGACTGGTGCATATCTACATAACCTAGTTCTGATATTTTTATACTATGCTTCTGCTACGCTGCTGCAAATATCATGAACCAGTAAGGCTTCCGCTACTCTGATGGAAAGATGTCATGATTCAAAAGTGTGAGCATGTCGGTCCGAAATTCACAACTTCACATGATGGCAACACAATAAAGGGTGATCCAGAGATTTACTGTGGCTGATGATCTCAATGAAAGCTCGAAGATCCTCAAAGATGTGGATCAGTTAAAGGCCTTCACTAAAAGTACAAATCAATGCAGACTTTGAAGAATCGCTACTAATGCACAAAGTTTACGGAAATTGAAGAATTCATGTCTACGAGCTCAAGACTGAAGATTAAATAGAATGTTAGGATTCAAAATGTAAATCATGGGGTGACCTCCCTTAGGGGGAGATTGTTAGGAATTAGAAAATTCCATAGTAAAAGAGTCGGTCACCCCAACTATTATCTAGCATAAGTTAGCTCGTAGACATATAGTTATTTACGTTATTTAGTAGTTTATTAGTTAATTTGTAGCGTAGCTTAGTCTAGTGTAATACCGTGGAGGAAGGACGGGTCTTTACCCACTGTATCCCTGATCCACAGGCCGATAGGAGGTCGTTTAGATTGTAACCTATAAATACCCTCTACCCTCCAAGGTAGAGGGTTGGAAGTTCTAATCTAATCTTTCACTTTTGATAAGCAACTCTCTTTCTAGAATTCCCTCTCAACTCTCTTCATCTCTCTAAATGGCTTTCTTATTTAATCATTGTCCTAGACCACCCGAATCATTAAACAACATAATATTCACGATCCTACAGACTGAAATAGCCTCATCCATGTGCATATTGTGTTGTGTAAACCTTCTAAGTATACCAAGAATTTCATTGTATTGTTCCATAACTGGTCTTGAATCAGTCATTTTGTAATTTGTGAAATTACTAACAAGGAACTTCTTACTTGATGCATCCTCAGCCATATATTTGGCATCCAAGGAGTCCAACAGTTCTTTAGAAGATTCAAAGTTCTGATAAATATCAAACAGAGAATCAGACATACCATTGAGAATAAGACCTCTGCAAATGTAGTCATCATTCTCCCATTTGCTCCTCCTTATGATCTGCTCCACAATAGCATCATCACCATCATCAGGAATTGGAGTGGTTAGCACATAGACCACACTCATGCTTGACAACAAGAAGTGCATCTTCTTTTGCCATCTCCTAAAATCCACACCTTCAAACTTATCCAGCTTGGCAAAGTTTGAAGCCATGTGTTTCATTGCAGCAGCAGCCATTGATTATTACGTGTGTATTCGCCCAGTAGCAGGGTAAGACAATCAGTAGCAACTGCAAATACCACTAGGTGGTTACCGGATATCACTTGGAATCGTGTGATCACTTTCCAAAGTAAACTATTCGACCCTAATGCTTGGGTTACACGAATATCTACTTGGGATAAGACCAAATATGGTTATAGAATTAGGCACAATTTAATAACCCTTGCACTTATAAGTGTTTAGCTTTATGTTTGTTTCTGCTGATATCAGTATGATTCAGTGTCTTTCAGTGTATCTTCATGCTAATGAAGACCATCTCTATTTATAGTAGAAAATACTCACTCCTAGTTAATGGACATCATAAATGATTAACGGCCAATTAATCACCCATAATAAACCTCCATTATCATAGGAATAGCGGTTACATGACCAATTAAACATGGTCATAAAGCAGTCATAACAGTCAATTGAATGAGTCAAAGTTGTTACAAATTAAACACTGCAACACTACCAGTAGGAACCATTACACTAGCAGCAGGAACCATCAACATGAACCATTACACTAGCAGCAGGAACCATAACCCTACCAGCAAGAACCATCAGTTACTACACAACAGTAGAAACCAACACTACCAGTAGTAACACTGGCTATCAGTACTAACTTAGCACTACCAGTACCAACCACTATTGAGTCAGGGTATTCAGTGACCTTATGGGTGTACACTCCGTACCTCCTAACCCAAAACCAGGTGTGAACTAATCCCACAAGTGCACTAAATTTTCCAACATAAGGGAGTAAACCCGTTACGTTAGTAGAGAACACGTGCACATGGATTACGGTCTTATGAATACTTCCATTTGATATTATATTAAAAGTATGAATGTCATAGGTTTGGCAAACTAGTTTTGGCCTTGGCTAGAGGAAATTTGTTAAAATCATTTTGAGTTAGCGTTTTGTAAAAACGAGACATCTTGATTTGGCAACCCTCTAAGTCTAAGACTCGATTTGAGTATTCCTAATAATTCAATTATCATATTTAAACTTGTAATGGAAGAACCACATTTGTCGGGTAAGGGGAAAGCCGACATTCAAAAATCAAGCCATTCTTAACTAAAGGCTGGCGCTCCGGCGCGTCACCAGCGTGCCAGGTTCAATTAAGAACTGGATTGGTTTTTTGGTAACGTTTTTGATTTTATGTGTTGCGAAGGTTTATTTCTCATCATTAAATTGTAGTTGTTGCTCGATATGGAATGCCGTCAAGATTAAAGGTGTTATTGAAAAACTGGAATTGTTGGAGGTACATGTAGTAAAAATTCAATTCTCGGAATTTGGTTGGAAGTTAGGAGCTGAAGTTTTATTGACAGGTACATGACTCATAGGGCTACAACTTTATAGTTTAGACTAGGGCTGAGCATATCCGACCGTAAACCAAACCGAACGGGAACACCGAGACAAACCGGACCAAACCGAACCAAACCGACCATATTTGGTTCAATTTTGTTTCTGTATCCTAACGATTTTCGATTTCGGTTCGGTTTCACCCAAAACCGACAAAACACACACATAAAACATACAATCCGAACCGAATTGACACAAAACCGAACCGAACAGGCCATATTCAGTTCGATTTTGGATGTTTTCGCAAAAAACGGTTCTCGGTTCGGTTTTGTTGAGTAACTCGGGTCAGTTCAGTTTGGGACTTTTGCTCAACCCTAATTTGGACCTTCGGCTGGGGAGTACTCTTTCCTTAACTTATAGGGCTCACAAATCGATGGATCTGTTCAAACAACGTGCTAGAATATGGGTTTAAATTGGGTTCTACTTGCTTTGGAATAGGTTTAAAATCCAATGGGAGTTCAATATTTGGTTTATGGCTTGTCCTTTATATTGACCTCTCGGGTTTCATGATGGCTCGTGGACCTGAGCATAGGATTACATTGGTTGAAATTTTGCATGTTGAATGTGTTGTGTTTCATTTAATTTTTGCTTTTTATATATTGTTGTCACGTGTTTAATTTGTAAAAGATTTTGGAAATAAATTGAATCTAGTTTATATAAGATATGAAACTTAATGAATTAATATATTACATGTTTGATCAAGGGTTTGGCCTAAACAATAATTTTATCCCGTGATAAAACGTGCAATTACATTAGTTTATAAAACTTTGATTACTGATTAATCAATGATCGAAAGACTTGGTTGTAACAACCTTTGAGGGTGTCGATTCAGCGTTTGGATTTATCCTTTATTTTTTTTCCGCTATAAAATGTGCATCTACTTTATTTAGTAAACGCTTAAAAGGTAAGGTGTAATGCGTATTATTTGTACATTATCCTTATTTCATATAATATCCACTTAGGTTGCATATTATAATAAATTAGACACCGTAACACATAAGTAATTAAAATAAAGTAGACTTAAGGTTATAAAATGGTTTTTTAACTTGTGATATGAAGAATGAATGCATGCTTCTTTGTACACTTTTTTGATTTACATATTTTATCAAAATTAAATATACCTTTAAAATTTAAGTCTTGCCATCCAATTTTGAAGATACTTGCAATTGCCTTTTACTCTGCGTGAGACGTAGGTAAATTGCCACCCACGTTGACTATCCTCTATGCGTGAGACCTAGTGTGATTTTCACACGTTCTCGAATTGGACGAATTAATCGAGTTAAGCAGGTGAGATGCTTAATCCGAGGAATTGATGGGACAAAACATGCAACATGACACTAGTTGCTCGTTCTTTAATGCCATGAGTCCCATAAGATTCTAATAGTTGTACTTGTAATGCAATTATCACTCGTCGCTTACCTATTAAATACACCATTGCTAGCAGATTAACTAATGTGATGGTGAAAGCTTAAGTAAGACCTCAACCTTTTCATAAAATAATGGTTTAATTATAAAAACTTGGGTAGTTAATTTATAAAAGGATAATTATCGAAATACTAAAAAGTGAACTTTGTAAATTCTTTAAATTGTACGTATTATTGCAACATAAACCGTAAACTATAGTTTACTACAATATTTTCTTGAAGAAGACAAAGCAAGTCTCATTTCTTTGTAAGAAAAAAAGAGACCCATTCCTATCGTTTTATGTGTTTGAGAAAGCTATCTTTTTATTGCAAAAGTCAAACGGTTAAGTATGGTTCCTTTCAAGTAGGCTTCATTACCCTTATTTGGTTTTGAAATCTTTAAAACATATAAGACATTTGAATAACTAGATAACACGTTTCTATAGCTATCAAAATGATAACATCTTGATATCATCTAGACACTTTATGAGTTTTAATTAAGAAAATGGGAATATCACCGCACAAGTGATAAAGGCAATAACTAGAATGATTTACCTATTTATTTGTTTCAACCCAATTAAGGCGCTACACCGTTGTGGCTAGGTAAGCCAATTAAGAAGGAATTCCATGCCAATTTTCAAGTTAAAAAAAAGCATAGATGGTTGGTTCATCATCGATAGAACATGACACACTTTATTGGATATCTAAGTATACGCTTACTAGTACATGTGTAACACCCTAGGCAAATCCCACATCGGCTGTGGCCTGGAGAGATGTTGGGCTCATAAGATAACATTCGCCTTACAATGACACAACGCGTTTTGTGGTCTACTGCGGGTGGAGTTCTTAGGAACTGGCAGTTAAGCGTGCTCATGTGAGAGTAGTACTGGCTTGGGTGACCTGCCGGGAAGTCTTCAAATGAGGCCACAAAAACAAAGCCGTGAGCCTGCGGGCAAAGCGGACAATATTGTGGTCTGATAAGGCGGGGTGTTACAAGTGGTATCAGAGCCACTCCTGAGTCGTTCGGGATGGTGGGGCAAACCTCATCGAGGACGATGAGTCCCTAAGGGGGTGATTGTAACACCCTAGGCAAATCTCACATCGACTGTGGCCTGGAGAGATGATGGGCTCATAAGATAACATTCGCCTTACAATGACACAACGCGTTTTGTGGTCTACTACGGGTGGAGTTCTTAGGAACTGGCAGTTAAGCGTGCTCATGTGAGAGTAGTACTGGCTTGGGTGACCTGCCGGGAAGTGTTCAAATGAGGCCACAAAAACAAAGACGTGAGCCTGCGGGCAAAGCGGACAATATTGTGGCCTGAGTAGGCGGGATGTTACAACATGTGACTCACATTAGCAATAATATGTAGACATTGAAGATAAATAAAGTTAATAAATTGCTACTTTCTTGTCACTAGTGTAGAAACACTTATAATGTTTTCTAATCCAGTGGGAACAATGCGTTTTATTTTTGAAATAACATACTTGTAGACTTGTCTAATTTAGTGAGAGCTATGAGCTTTTCACCTTGTAGGTGTCCCATTTTAATCCTTACCTACATGGAAATAATAAATTACTTTCCAAGTCTGAAAAATCTTTATTTAGTAAGAATCACCACGTATCACTTTATAAGATAACCTGTCGATTTTCTGATGTCGCTTCATGTAATGTTATCTATATGGTAGTTATGCACGATTCCTTATTATGCGATAAAGTTTTATATACACTTGCTATGCTAATATGATTTGAGCTTAACTTAATTCATATTTTATCTATGACACTGTCATATTGTCTATACAAAGGAACGAGCATTGTGTTTTTTTTATACATGCATGATGTTGTGCCTTGCACAAGTGGGAGAAATCTTATTGTGTGCAAGGTGCAACACATAACAAAATGACTAATGGTTTTTCTTGGCCGCAAGGTGAGAAAACTAGTATTCTACTAGGACTTCTACACATAAAATGTATGTTGTCATATTTAGAACAAATGTTAATATATAATGAAAGCTATGGGGTCATATTAAATAATTATATGGCTAGAAATACGTGAGCATATGAGGTCACATACGTATACAACGATGTATCATCAATAATAATTCTTAATGTATTTATAGTAAATATGTTATTTATATTAGTTAATAATTCACGAATCACTTAACGGTCGTTAATTAATCCATTAGACGCATTAACGAATCGCTTAAGGGTATAAATTGAAAACTTGATATATAGAAATGTTTTAAACATTATAAGAAATAAAAGTCGTCTTCTCCATTTGGACGTCACAGACAGTTAAAAAAACACACACGCACAAACATACACAAAAAAAAATAAAAAGAAAAAGAATACAAACACAAACCCAACACAAATACCAATTTTTAATTAAAATAAATAAATAAATAAAGAAAAATGGGTTTTGGCCTGAGCCAAGGAGTTGACATTTGCTTTGGCGTCGAGATGTCTCAGTATTGTGGCGTGTGTTCGACGCCATGCTACATCGTATGGCGCCAAGCAAACATTTTTTTTAACCATGATTTTTGACTTTTTGGCCGACTAATCCAAGAGGTTTGAACCCACCGCCACACAGACTCAAATCAGGTAAAACCCTCCCTTTTCAGGAGGTTGGCATGGCCACTTCAAAGTTCTTTGCACATAGCAGAAATTGAACTTGAGACCTCACATATTTTAAAGTGATAGTTACAAGCCTTTTTGTCACTAAAGCATCCTTAAATGGTTTACCGAGCAAACATTAGGATACTCAGAGCTCTAAAATCTAACCCTTTAAAAAAACAATACATAATGTCATAATGTAAGTTATTTGATGAACAAACAATAATAACAATAATAAGCCATATTATTCAAAAAATACGAAGTACTCTATATATACTTTAATTATAGGCTTTAATTAAATGTTAAATAAAAACCCTCAAAATTATCTCATTGGAGGAAACAAAATTACACGGATCACAATCCACACTCTCCCTAAACACACAATCTCACCCGTCCATTCCCTTCCCAATTAAACTACACCATATCCAACGGCCCACATCCCCTCCCGATTTTCATTTCCCCCAAATTCAAATATTCACAAACTCCTATAAATACCCACTCCAATCCTGTAATCAACACAAACAATCAATCAACTAATTCAAATATCCAAACACACCCAATCCATTACCACAATGGCTCGTACCAAGCAAACAACCCGTAAGTCGACAGGAGGAAAAGCCCCAAGGAAGCAGCTTGCAACGAAAGATGCTCGTAAATCAACACCGGCAACAGGAGGAGTTAAGAAGCCGCACAGGTTCAGGCCCGGGACAGTCGCATTGCTTGAGATAGGGAAGTATCAGAAGAGTACCGAGTTGTTGATCAGGAAGCTGCCGTTCCAGAGGCTCGTGAGGGAGATCGTGTAGGATTGCAAGACGGATTTGAGGTTTCAGAGTTCGGCTGTGGCCGCGTTGCAGGAGGCGAGTGCGTCATGTTCAATTAAGAACCGGCTTGGTTTTTTGCTAACGTTTTGTGATTTTATGTGTTGTGAAGGTTTATTTGTCGTCATTAAATTTTAATTGTTGCTCGATATGGAATGACGTCAAGATTTAAGGTATTATTGCAAAACTGGAATTGTTGGAGGTACATGTAGTAAAAAATCAATTCCCAAAGTTTGGTTGGGAGTTAGGAGCTGAAATTTTATTGACAGGTACACGACTCAGAGGCTACAACTTTATAGTTTAGACTAGGGTTGAGCATATCAGACCGTAAACCAAACCGAACGGGAACACCATACAAACCAGACCGAATTGAACCAAACTGACCATGTTTGGTTCAGTTTTGTTTCTATATCCTAACGGTTTTCAGTTTCGGTTCGGTTCAACCCAAAACCGACAAAAAACACACATAAACCATACAATCTGAACCGAACTGACACAAAACCGAACCGTGCAGACCATATTTGGTTCAATTTCGGTTCATGTTTTTCGCAAAAACGGTTCTCGGTTCGGTTCATTTTTTGTCGGGTGACTCGAGTCAGTTCAGTTTTGGACCTTTGCTCAACCCCATTTTGGACCTTCGGCTGGGGAGGACTCTTTCCTGAACTTATAGGGCTTACAATTCGATGGATCTGTTCAAACAACATGCTATAATATGGGTTTAAACTGGGTTCTATTTGCTTTGGAATATGTCTAAAATCCAATGGGAGCCCAATATTTGGTTTTTGGCTTGTCCTTTATATTGACCTCTCGGGTTTCATGATGGCTCGTGAACCCGAGCACAGGATTACATCGGTTGATATTTTGCATGTTGAATATGTTGTGTTTCATTTAATTTTTTCTTTTTATATAGGGCAAATGATTGAAAAAAATATCATACTTGCTACCATTTGTTTTGGTAGGTAGCGAACAAATTTTTTTGCTTTTGTGGGTAATTTTCTTTCAAATTCATCCTTTTTAAGGTAGTTTGCAAAAAATTTGGACATTTTAGCCCCTCTTAGCTAATAGATTTTTTTTTTCCGAATGGCAAAAATGTCACATAGTACTCTAAAAATGATGAATTTGAAAGAAAGTACCCACAAAAGAAAAAAAATATTTGTTCACTACTCACAAAAGCAAATTGTGGCAAGTATGATACTTTTTTCAATCATTTGCCATTTTATATATTGTTGTGACATGTTTAAATTGTAAAAGATTTTGGAAATAAATTGAAACTAGTTTATATAAGATATGAAACTTAATGAATTAATGTATTATATGTTAGATCAAGGGTTTGGCCTATACAATAATTTTCTCCCGTGAGAAAACGTGCAATTACATTGGTTTAAAAAACTTTGATCACTAATTAATCAATGATCGAAAGACTTGGGTGTAACAACCTTTGTGGGTGTCGATCCATCTTTTGGATTTATCTTTAATTTTTTTTCGCGATAAAACGTGCATATACTTTATTTAGTAAACGCTTAAAAGGTAAGTGTAGCCACCTGGAAAATTTCACTATTTTAAATCTTCATATTTATGAATTAGACTGTTTATCAAAATTTATTTGAGCTAAATTGAGCATTTTAGCATGTGCATTTCATTTTCTTGCATAAAAGTTTATGCCTATCCGAGTAGTCTTATTTAATTATGCCTAATCTCTACTGATTTTTAAATCAGTCTCACAAGAAAGATTTTCTTGTCTTATGAGTCCGCACGCGTACCAAAATAAAATAAAAGAAAACGCGAGAAAGTAAAAACGAACTAATAAAAATCAAAAATTAAGTCATCGTGACAGTTTATTTAAAATGTGTCCGGAAGTATGAATATTATAATTTTTACATTAAGCAGTATACGATTGCGAACCAAACAACGGAGCACGAAATACATTGTGTACAATATTTATACACAACTAATAAATACTTATAATATTTACTAACTCATTTACAAAAGTAAAATAAAAACAAACCAACCTTACCCTGATCCCCTCAAACCCAACGCCCCACCTCACCTTTTCTCTCTAACCTATGCAAAACCTGCTAACCACCTTCCTCCATTTTCATCTCCTCCCCCTTCCCCACTCCCCTGCACTCGCTGCTCTCTTCTCCAAAAGAGTATAACCTCCTAACATCTTTTACAACATCACAAGTAACTTCAACCCAGGAGTAGTTACCCCTTTGGCTTATCCATGGGAACAAATCGACAAACCAAGGACTCCTTGGACCACGGCTGAAGACGAAGACAGAGGAAGACCATGTGAAGACCTGAAATCGTTACCCAAAGAAGACCCTTACTCCCTCCCCACTTCGAAGGATAAGCAACCACTTCCCCCTTTACCTCTATTTAAACCATGGGTCTCAAGAGATTATCTCACACCCAAAAACTAAAAAGAGTGCTTGAAGTATTTCACTAGTTCCTGTGGATTTCGGCTTGGCGGATTCATCCCAGTTTGTTGTTTTTCTTCCGATCGACACCCTATAAGGTTCCTATGTTTTCTTAGCTTAACTCTTATTTTGATTCTCGTTGTAATATTGATTTTGGTTAAGTCTTGATATTGAGTCAAAAAGGAATAAAACACTAGTCGAATCATATTTGTTTTGGTGGGTCAACTCGTTTTTGCTGTTAATCATGTATACAAAGATATGGAAATCAAATTGTTGTTAATATTAGTTGTCTTGTGTGATGAGACTTTTTGATATATTTGGCTATGGAAGTGTTGGATCCTTTTCGCCATAGTATGATCGTATCATCGAGTCGCTTGAGACCTGTTGTGGACTTGGTCGACATTAGGATGGGAGGTTTGGTTGGGACTTATTGATACTAGCGACTAGAGGTTGATTTTGACCCGTTGGTTATGGTTGTGCTAGGACCTGGTCGTGACCCAAACACCTCACCACCAACATCTTGAGTCGTTTCCTTTTTGTTACTCAACGACCACCACTAGACATACTAGTAGAATAGTCGAGGCCAATCTATGGCTACTAATAGGACTTGTTCGTGTCTTGTTACGGCTGTGGTTAAGCCCTCACATCGAGGGTGTTTATTTGCTCATTTAGTATCTTTTGGAGTCCCGCTTAAAGTTGTCATCAAAGTCGTATTTGGAACATAAAAGATGGTGTTAATAACTAAATAGTTGATGGGTTAAAGATCCTGGATGAATATTTGAGTTGCATTCGAGTTTTGTTGTCGAAGTGTTAGTTGCTTCCCTTTGTTGTTTTCATCACAAAAACGTCCCTCGAAAGACTACTTACCTCATTAACCAAGTAACCTTGTATTGTCGTTAAGTCTAGGCCTCGTGTTTTTAGTATATTGTCAAACCGTACACCCCTTTTTCTTTCATAAGCAGTTAAGGTTTTAAGTTTAGAAAGATAAGTTACACATAAGTACATATATACTAACTCATTTTAAGAAAGATGATGAAACTGCTTAGTCTTCCTCATTGTTTTCTTTTACTCGTCCCACAATTCGAAACCCACACCGAGGATCTCAGTTTCGAGCCACGGCGTAACACGTTTAAGTCTTTTTTTTTATTTGCGCTTCTTCTTGTTTACTTATGTTGGTATGCTTGTCCTTGTTAGACTCAAGTGAAAGAACAAGCCTTCCTCTTTGACAAAGTAAAAACTAGAAACGAGTGTCTTTGTGAACTAAGTGCTACTCGTCCAACATTTCAGTTTCAATACAGCTCCTAATGTCAAATTGTCTTTAAAACATGTACTCCCTTTCTTTCTTTCTTTTTTCTGCATATAGTGGTGCGTTTGGTTTGGCAGTTGGGCCTCAACCACGCCCAAGAAATGGGCCCCTGCTTGATCTTTAAAAACTAGGCCCAAAAGCCCACTTTCCTTGGCTGCTCATCCAGCCCATGTCGAGCCCAAACCATTCTATTTCCCCCCTCCTCGCTGCCATTATACGCGTCTACCTCGAGCCCTCGAACAGTTCCAAACTTGTAAACATGTATGAAAACTTTAAAAGGCAAAAACCATATAAAATTTTAATTGATAACAAGCATTTAAAAGTAATAAAAATGTCTTTTATTTTCGATAATGTAATCGCTACCCTTTGAAATGACGACGTTTATACATTAAGCTGCATCTTGTGCATGATTTTTACGAAAGACATATGTTTACGACAACCTTGTAAGTTGACTTCACTATAGCGCTAAATAAAACGAGTCTTCAAACAATAAATTGCATGAGTCCTTACAAACTACTAGTTTCTTTATACTAACGCACTATTTTAGAAACTATATTCAAAGTCATGCCACTATTCCTTAAAACATAACTCCGACATCCTTTTGTTATAACCATATTTCATTTGGCGACACACGACTTTTATTAATCAAATAAGCACACCTATGTAAACATTGATATAGTAAAACGAGATTTAATAATAATCCTCTACACTTCGTCACCAAATGTATTTAGATATATAAACGGGTTATACCCATTTTTCTAAAAGACTATTAAAAACTTATGAACGAAATATATTTATTTTAACCTTTATAATAAAAATTGTTTCTTCCTTATATATACTCATATTTTAAAAGACGTCTTTATAACCTAAATACGTTACTAACTATTTGCGATATTTTTCGTACGTCATCTCTCGGTTACGACAAACCCACGACTCACTCGTTTTAATACTTTTGTGTGTGTCTAAGCACTTCCATGAGCCAAAGTTAATCATGTTCGATAATAAACAATACACATAAATAACTTAAACTTTTGATGTATATGAATATTATCAAGTCAAAATACAAAGGTATTAATTAAAGTATTGGTACACAAAATATAGGTCGCGTGACGGTACTCGGTGCATCATTTACTTGACTCTCTTATTACTCGGATACTGCTTTGCTAAGGTGAGTTCATAGCCTCGCCTTTACTTATTTCTTTCAAACCCCGCGAGGGAGATGCATGCTATAAACTAGAACACAAGTCTTTTCTTAAACTGTATGCTTGCCTGATCATTATTATTATAGCCTAAGTTGCCTGCCATAAGTCCCTTACATCATGAACCATTAATCACTTACGAGTGAACGCGAATATTGTGGATAGTACTATGGGAATTAACGACCCCGACTCGGTTATCGGAAATAACCGGGGCGCACTATATTTGGTTAACTATGGAATTGGCAATTCCATCTCTGAGGGCGATATTATTACTTACACCAGTAATTAGGTGTATGCAGTTAGTTTGGTGTCATGAGCTTAGCGCATAATAATAATCTATGTTTTTCCATGGTGATTGTATTCGAAGCAATTATCATCTCTTACTTGTGTTCAACCATTTATTTAAACCTATGAATATCACTCAACTTTTGTTGATCCTTTTAAGCATGTTCATCTCAGGTACTAATTAGAATATCATGAAGGCGTGGAGTGGACGTCATGGGACGCTTGAAGTGGTGTTGTTTTCAATTAAAGTTATCATTTCGTAAATGTTTAAACTATCTTTTATGTAATTCCAAACATGTGGTATTTCCTTTTGTGTTTCCAAAACACTGAGATTTATGAAATGGTAACAACTTTTATTTAAAACGTCTCTTTAGAGTCATTTTCTATAACTTATGACTACGATCCTCTAAGTAATACCCCAAATAGTCTTCCGCTGTCACATTGTGATTTTGGGGGTGTTACAGTAAGGTGTAATGCGTATTATTTATGTATTATCCTTATTTCACATGATATCAGCTTAGGTTGCATATTAGAACAAATTGGACACCGTAACACATAAATATTTAAAATAATGTAGACTTAAGTTTAGAAAATGGTTTTTTAACTTGTGATATGATGAATGAATGCATGCTTCTTTGTACACTTTTTTTATTTACATATTTTATCAAAATTAAATATACCTTTAAAATTTAAGTCTTTCCATCCAATTTTGAGGATACTTGCAATTGCCTTTTACTCTGCGTGAGACTTAGGTGAATTGCAACCCACGATGACTATCCTCTATGCGTGAGACCTAGTGTGATTTTCATACGTTCTCAAATTGGACGAATTAATCGAGTTAAGCATGTGAGATCCTTAACCCGAGGCAACGATGGGACCAAACATGCAACATGACACTAGTTGATCGTTCTCTAATGCCATGAGTCCTGTAAGGTTCTAATACATGTACTTGTAATGCAATTGTCGCTCGTCGCTTACCTATTAAATACACAATTGCTAGCAGATCAACTAATGTGATGGTGAAAGCTTAAGTGAGACCTTAGCCTTTTCATAAAATAATGGTTTAATTATAAAACTTGGGTACTAAAAAGTGAACTTTGTAAATTCTTTAAATGATATTATTGTAGCATAAACCGTAAACTATAATTTACTATTTTCTTAAAAAAGACAAACCAAGTCTCATTTTCTTGTAAGAAAAAAAAAGACCCATTCTTATCTTTTTATGTGTTCGAGAAAGCTATAATAGCAACTCTTGAATTGTTCTAATTCTAATCAAACTTATAGCAAACTTACTCAAGAAATCAGTTTTTGTCTTAGAAAAGTCAAACAGTTAAGTATGGTTGTGCATCTTATTCTTTCAAGTAGGCTTCATTACCCTTATTCGGTTTTGAAATCTTTAAAACATATAAGAAATTTGAATAACTAGATAACACGTTTCTATAGGTATCAAAATGATAACATCTTGATATCATCTAGACGCTTTATGAGTTTTAATTAAGAAAATGGGAATATCACCGTAAAAGTGATAAAGGCAATAACTAGAATGATTTACCTAGTTATTTGTTTCAACCCAATTAAGGTGTTGCACCCTTGTGGCTAGGTAGGGCCAATTAAGGAGGAATTGCATACCAATTTTCAAGTTAAAAAAAACATAGTGGTTGGTTCATCATCGACAGAACTTGACAAACTTTCTTGGATATCTAAGTATTCGCTTACTAGTACATGTGACTCACATTAGCAATAATGTGTAGACATTCAAGATAAATAAAGTTAATAAATTACTACTTTCTTGTCACTAGTGTAGAAACACTTATAATGTTTAAATTATCCAGTGGGAGCAATGCGTTTTATTTTTGAAATAACATACTTGTAGACTTGTCTAGTTTAGTGGGAGCTACGAGCTTTTCACCTTGTAGGTGTCCCATTTTAATCCTGGTCTACATGGAAATAATAAACTACTTTCCAAGTCTAAAACATCTTTATTTAATAAGAATCACCACGTATAATTTTATAAGATAACCTGTCGCTTTTCTTATGTCGCTTCCTGTAATGTTATCTATATGGTAGTTATGCACGATTCCTTATTATGCGATCAAGTTCTATATACACTTGCTATGCTAATATGATTTGAGCTTAACTTAATTCATGTTTTATCTCTGACACTGTCATATTGTCTATAGTCTATACAAACGAACGAGCGTTGTGTTTTTTTGTATACATGCATGATGTTGTGCCCTGGTGTAACCACCGGTAAAAATACACCTTTATATTAATAATAATTCATTTTCTACGTACATTTTTATTTTATTTTGATTACTACAAATAGATAATATGCCGAACTCACAAACTGCTCACTCTCATAGTTAATGCCTTTGTTATACACACTCGTAAGTGACGATGGAAGTCTCATGACAATGGCATACTTGAAATTTCCCGGCATGGTCATCTGTGTTAGTTGTGCTTTCACATAACATACGGGATGTCCGGTATAAAGTAGTCTTTATATTATTAGCGTCAATTCCAATACAATGTCACAAGTAAATTAGGGTTTTCTTAAAGTTTTATAACAATTTCGATATTACGTCATAAACCCTAATGTACAAATCATTAAACTTAATGTACAAGTTTAAAGCATAAAACCCTAACTTTAAGGCATTTCCCGGTTAAAACCCTAATTTGCAAATCTTGTGATTTTATGTAAATAAAAATCACAAACTAAAATTTAAGATATAAATGAAACATTTATCAATTTCCAAAGTACAAGTTTATTAAACCAATGTACAAGTCATTAATGCATAAGAGTATTTATTTAATATAAATTTCATTATAAACCTTGGTGTACTTAATTTTAAGCACATTGTACAAACCTTTCTAGCACAAGTTTTAAAAATATATTTTATTTTAGTAGGTACAACTAAACAATGCTAATGTACAAATATTAAAGCACCAAATTTAGGTCATCACTTTTATTATTTACATATAAATTAACCAAAAATGTATTTCCGTATTTCCTTTGGGACCTTTATTATGTAAACTCTGATTTAAATAAATGAATGATAAATGTTTTATCTAAAACGTCTCTTTTGAGCCGTTTATCTATTATTATGACTGTGCTCCATGAAGTAATACCCTAACCTTAATTCCGCTGCGTATACCGAATTTGGGGGTGTTACAGATTGGTACCAGAGCCATAGTTATAGAGAACGGAATACAAAACCGAAACTATAACTCTTTTTCACACTTAAATAAAGTCCTCCGTGCCAGTACACTGTTCAGACATTATTTATGCATGTTTTTACTGATTATTTATATAAATAAAGAGGTATTTACACTTACCGGGTTGTTACAGAGTTATGTCTTCCCCTATCCCTTATACTATTATCTTATCGGATACTGAGTCCGAAGAGACCATTCCTTCCACGGATACGTTAGTTCATTCTCCAGCACCCAGCCGCGCTATGGAAGATATGGAGTTTGATCCTTTAGAAGAGCCATCTAAGACACCACTTCCAGTACACTCACCACCACCTCCACACCCATACATGTTACCCACGTATGTACCACCTTCAACTACACCACCTCCACCTTCAGCTACAGACTTTGCTCCCCCGTCACAGCCATATGAACTCGGAGAGGAGGCTAGGACCATCATTGCTAGGTACAATGGCTTACAATCACCTACTCCAGATATCCCTACGCCACCACGGATATTCGAGATTGGAGAAAGTTCGCAAGCAGCAAGGGACAGACCGCCCACCATCCTCACACTATTGGCACGCTTGGAAAGACATGAGGAGCAGATTAATACTGCCTTAGGCCATCTAGATAAGTTACCTCTGGAGCGCATCAAGTCACTTGAGAATTCAGTGGAGGAGTTAGTTTCTAAGAAAGAAACTATGCAGTAGGAGATAGATATTTTGAGCACCGGAATGCAGGAGACTCGTGAAAGGGCAGATAATCTGGAGGAACATCACGGGCGAACCAGTCAACACATACCGCTACTATATGACAATGACGTGATGATGTCAGAAGCAATGATGATGCAAAGTGATGACTTAGTGATGGCTTACTCTAGGATTACCACGTTAGAGGCAGTAGTGGTAGACATCCAGGCCCGATACCAGGAATATATACAAGTCCTTCTCAGCATGATTATAGAGCTGGAGAGTCTTCGCGAAGAAGCCCTTGGTATCCATTAGAGTAGGTCCTTATCTGACAGTTTTTGGTATGATATCCTAGCCACGGCATGTGGCATAAATATGACACTTGTAATATTTTGTTATATGACAAAATTTGCGAGTTGTTTATGACTATATATGGTTTTGATATTATGCTGTGTTATGATATCGATTGATGTGGACCAGGGTGAATCACTTTACCGTGTGATAGTATTCGAGCATGATATGATCATATGATTCTTATATTTCTATGATTTCAACGCGTATAACATAACATGGTCATTCTAAACATATATGTTCTTGTGGCATTAATAGAAATATGGCTCAAACAAGAAATTCCACCGGAACACCAGCACCCGCCATGTCCCAAGCTGATATCCAAAAACTAGTTGCAGACAGTGTCGCTGCAGCACTCGAGAGACAAGCAACAACATGGCCCGCTCTGGGAGCACTAGCAGGCCTAACGGAGAAGGCGAGGCAGCTATATCTCGCAGGTGTACTTACAAAGATTTCATGAACTGTAAGCCAACCTTTTTCAAGGGAACAGAAGGAGCAACTGAGTTGGCTCACTGGTTTGAGCGAACAGAGACAGTATTCATGAAAAGCGGTTGTTCTGATGACTGCAAGGTCATTTTTGCTACGGGGACTCTACTGGACGATGCCTTATCTTGGTGGAATGTTTCTGCCCAAACTATGGGTGTTGAAGCAGCCTATCAACTCACCTGGGCTGACTTCAAGAAGTTGATGCTAAAGAAGTATTGTCCCCGCACCGAGATTAAGAAGTTGGAGGATGAGTTTCACCAGCTGGTGGTGATAGGAACTGATCTCAAGACCTACAACCGGAGGTTTCCAGAACTGGCAATGCTATGCCCAAGTGTAGTGCCTGATCTTGAGAAGACATTGGAGAAGTACACTGAAGGCTTACCCCGCAGTATCGAGGGTAATGTCACCTCATCAAAACCACAGTCACTAGAGGAAGCAATTTCTATTGCTCAGACGTTAATGGATCGGGAAGTCAAGCGTGGTTTCAACCAAGGAGGCAATGATCACAAAAGGAAGCTTGATGACAAAAGGACTACCCACTATCACAACAACTACCCCAACAATAACACCTACTACAACAACAACAACCGAAACAACAACCATCATTACCAACAGAACCGAGGGCAGGAAACTGCCAAAGTTTATGTAGCCGCACCTGCTGGAGGAAATGGATATGCTGGAAATCTGCCCTTATGCAACCAATGCAAGATGCATCATAATGGGCCATGCTTTGTTAAGTGCGGAAAGTGCCACAAAACCGGCCACAAAACCAGAGACTGTAGGGCCTCAGGTGCTAATTTGCAGCCTGTAGAAGTGATATGCCACGGATGTGGTGAGAAAGGACATTACAAAAATCGATGTCCCAAACAGAATGGCAACCAGAACAACCCGGCCCGTGCAAGAGCTTACGTGCTAGGAGATGCAAACACTCAGCACAACCCGGATGTGGTCACGGGTATGTTTTCTCTCAATCGACATTTAGCTAAAGTATTGTTTGATACTGTAGCCGATAAAAACTTTATATTACTTTCGCTTCCTTACTTAAACTCACCCGACTGCCCTAGACTATTACCATACCCTAAGTTTCTTCCACGTATCCTATAATCTAATCTACAAACTTTATTCCGAGCTATTCCGTTATCACCCCGGAAAATTGATAATGTGTCATTCTACCAACTATTTACTATCGCTTGGCGAACCAATCTTTCTTGCTACTTTGGAAAGTTGTCTAGGATTCCATTTTATAAAAGCAAAACGTTGAACACCATCAAAATTTTTTTGAGAAATATGATACTACTTTGACTGAATCAAGCATCACATCATTTTTCCTCGATTATACATAGCCTGATCACCTATGTCTAATTTAGGAAGAATCGTGTCATGAAGGAAACAGTCGTCATCACAGATTTCCTAAAACAATCTTTCAAAAGCAAAATTTCGTAACAAAATAACTATTCATACACATCCTTGTAATCAACGCTCCATGGATATCCACATTTTTCCCACACCATAACCAACACCGAGTGAATCTCGAGGACGAGATTCCATTTAAGGAAGGGAGACTGTAACCACCGGTAAAAATACACCTTTATATTAATAATAATTCATTTTCTACGTACAATTTTTTTTTTTATTTTGATTACTACAAATAGATAATATGCCGAACTCACAAACTGCTCACTCTCATAGTTAATGCCTTTGTTATACACACTCGTAAGTGACGATGGAAGTCTCATGACAATGGCATACTTGAAATTTCCCGGCATGGTCATCTGTGTTAGTTGTGCTTTCACATAACATACGGGATGTCCGGTATAAAGTAGTCTTTATATTATTAGCGTCAATTCCAATACAATGTCACAAGTAAATTAGGGTTTTCTTAAAGTTTTATAACAATTTCGATATTACGTCATAAACCCTAATGTACAAATCATTAAACTTAATGTACAAGTTTAAAGCATAAAACCCTAACTTTAAGGCATTTCCCGGTTAAAACCCTAATTTGCAAATCTTATGATTTTATGTAAATAAAAATCACAAACTAAAATTTAAGATATAAATGAAACATTTATCAATTTCCAAAGTACAAGTTTATTAAACCAATGTACAAGTCATTAATGCATAAGAGTATTTATTTAATATAAATTTCATTATAAACCTTGGTGTACTTAATTTTAAGCACATTGTACAAACCTTTCTAGCACAAGTTTTAAAAATAAATTTTATTTTAGTAGGTACAACTAAACAATGCTAATGTACAAATATTAAAGCACCAAATTTAGGTCATCACTTTTATTATTTACATATAAATTAACCAAAAATGTATTTCCGTATTTCCTTTGGGACCTTTATTATGTAAACTCTGATTTAAATAAATGAATGATAACTGTTTTATCTAAAACGTCTCTTTTGAGCCGTTTATCTATTATTATGACTGTGCTCCATGAAGTAATACCCCAACCTTAATTCCGCTGCGTATACCGAATTTGGGGGTGTTACACCTGGAGTCCTGCACAAGTGGGAGAAATCTTATTGTGTGCAAAGAACACATAACAAAATGAATAATGATTTTTTCTTGACCGCAAAGTGAGAAAACTAATATTCTACTAGGACTTGTACACATAAAATGCATGTTGCCATATTTAGAACAAATGTTAATATATGATGAAAGCTATGGGGTCATATTAATTAATTATAAGGCTAGAAATACGTGAGCATATGAGGTCACACACGTATACACCGATGTATTATCAGTAATTTTTAATGTATTTATAGTAAACTAGCCGGATACCCGCGCGTTGCGGCGGCATGTACCCGTGTGACTATATTTTTTGGCAATTGCAAGGTTTTTCCAATGCATTGCTTTTAAAGAAGAAAAAAAAAAGAATTTCCAACACAGAGGTTATTAATTGGAAATTAGTTTGTTTTCTTACTTACGCGTTTAGTAACATAATAAAAAGCTTTTATAGCAAGGTGCCTATGCGATTATATGTTTTTCATGATGCTAACTTAACACATGGCGTTAACTTAATGGAACTACTTTACCGCACAACATTGCTTTAAAAAAATGGTAGACATGCATCAAAATGCAACGACGATATTGCTAGTCGTTTAGGACGTGTAACATTTTATATCATTTAAAGATAAATGGTTTTTAAAATAGCGGCTTTAGCACCATTTAATGGTGTCTATATTGCTAAGTTGTGGTGGTAAATGATGGTCCATTGCATGGTCGAAAAAGGTAGTGTCAGAAAGTCTGACTACATAAAAGATTGGTTTATATGATCCACTTAATGATTTATAAATTTTATTTAAAGGGTAATTTAAAAAAGAAATAAAAGATAAGATGATTTATGCCCTATTGTTATACCATGTGATATATTAAGTGTAATTTTGAGTGAAAGTGTATTTTAATAATATCATTAATGAATTGTGAAATTCATTTAGTGGGTGTTTCAAAGATGTAAATGATAAAATGATTTATGCATTATTTTCTTGTACCATTTGATATATTAATTATACTTTTGAGTAATGGCGTATTTTAATTATATTATTAATGATTTTTAAATTTCATTTAGTGAGTATTTTAATGAAAAAGAAAAATTATATGATTTATATATTATTGTATTGTACCAAGTGCTATATTAATTGTACTTTTGAGTGACGGAGTATTTTAATTAAATCATTAATTCTCGCATTAATATACACAAATGCTACAAGTTAAATGATTTATGCATTATTGTTTTGTACCAAGTGTTATATGGTACAAAGTGTTATATGAATTGTACTTTTGGTTACAAGTTTAGTGGGTTACTTTAATTAGAAATGTTTTTTGTCTTAAAAATTTTAAGACTTTTTTATTTAGAATATCCTAAACACTTTATATAGTATAGTATAGATATGTTATTTATATTAGTTAATAATTTACGAATAGCTTAACGGTCCTTAATTAATCCATTAGACGCATTAATGAATCGCTCAAGGTTATAAATTGAAAACTTGATATATAAAAAGGTTTTAAACATTATAAGAAATAAAAGTCGTCTTCTCCATTTGGACGTCACAAATAGTTAAAAAAATACACACGCAAACACAAAAAAAAAAAGGAAAAAGAAAATAAAGCAAACACAAACCCAACACAAATAGCAATTTTTAATTAAAAAAAACAAATAAAAAAAGAAAAATGGGTTTTGCCGTGAGCCAGGGAGTTGACATTTGCTTTGGCGTCGAGATGTCTCAGTATGGTAGTGTGGGTTTGACGCCATGTTACATTGGATGGCGCCGAGCAAACATTTTTTTTAACTATGATTTTTGACTTTTTGGCCAACTAATCCACGGGGTTTGAATCTACCGCCACACAGGCTCAAATCGGGTAAAACCCTCCCTTTTCAGGAGGTTGGCATGACCACTTTAAAGTTGTTTGCACCTAACAGGAATTAAACTTGAGACCCCATACATTTTAAAATGATAGTCACAAGCCCTTTTGCCACTAGAGCATCCTTAAGTGGTTTATCGAGCAAATATTAGGATACTCAGAGCTCTAAAATGTAACCAATTTTGAAAAACAATACATAATGTCGTAATGTAAGTTATTTGATGAATAAACAATAATGATCCATATTATTAAAAAACTTCGAAGTACTGTATTTATAGTTTTCTAGTGTTTAAGAGCACTCCCATCCATAACATCATAACACCAATAACACCGTCCACGTCAGCGCCACATCAACTTAAACATTTAACATTAACATCCCAAAAAAACACTCACAACCATAACATCCCAATAACACCGTAACACCAATAATATTTCATATTTTCAATTTCAACCCCTAAACTAAACTAAAACAAACACTTTCCAACTTTTGGATCCTCCAAAACAGCTATGTAACACCTTGCAAGTAATGCTTCCTCTGCTGAATTCCAACGATTGGTAACGACAACCTCCTCATCAAAATCAATTGGTTTGGGCTCGGGGTCTTTGGATTTTTTTGATTTTCGCTTAATACGACCTTTTCCTTTTTTTGGTGGAGATGTGAGTGTCTCAGCAACATCTTGTGTTTCAGTTTGTGATTGTTGTGACTGTTGTGTGAATTGTAGGTTTTGAAAGTTGGAGTTTAAGGTGCTTTGTTGGTTTTGTTGTTGCCAAAACAGTAATGTTTGTTGTTGTTGCCACATTTATTGGCTTGATAAGCCTAGTGGGTTGGGGTTTGAAGATGGACCAGCGTTCGGGTTAGATGATGAACCCGGGTTTGAGGGATTCCACCCATCATTGAGAAGATTGAAGAAAGTATCGTCGTTGCCTCCAGACATTGTTTGGGTTTTTGCAGTTAGTTGAAGTTGAAAGATTGAGAGTATTGAGAGGATTTAGAAGTGGAAGTGTGAATAAAAATGGTGTTTTGATTGTGTATTTATAGTGGTAAAAAAAGTTTTTTTTTTTTTTTTTATTTTTTTTATTTTTTTTAATTATTATTATTATTTTTTTTATCAATTCTAGCCGTTAGGGATCTAAAATGAATTTTTTTTAAAACTTAACGGCTAGTAGCCGTTAGAGGGACTAAATATGAAAATTTTTTGATTTTTTTTTGTTTCAGCGCATAACGCGCGTTAACTGGCCAACGGCTAGGGACCAACGACGTTAACCTGCTCCTCTTCCATCGGTATAACGCCATTAACGGCGTTAAAAATCTCATAACGGGCGTTATCCCGTTATGGATGAGAGTGCTCTAAAAAAATTTAAACAATTATCCTATATCTCATATACACTTGAACAATAGGCTTTAATTAAATATTAAATAAAAACCCTCAAAATTATCTCATTGGAGGAAACAAAAGCACACGGATTACAATCCACACTCTCCCCCAACACACAATCTCACCCGTCCATTCCCTACCCAATTAAACTCCACTTAATCCAACGGCCCACGTACCCTCCCGCTTTTCATTTCACCCAAATTCAAAAAAATCCCACCCAAACAAACCCCTATAAATACCCGCTCCAATCCTGTAATTATCACAAACAATCAATTAACCAATATCCAAACACACCCGATCCATTGCCACAATGGCGCGAACCAAGCAAACCGCTCGTAAATCGACAGGAGGAAAAGCCCCAAGGAAGCAGCTCGCAACGAAAGCTGCTCGTAAATCAGCACCAGCAACAGGAGGAGTGAAGAAGCCTCACAGGTTCAGGCCAGGAACAGTCGCATTGCGTGAGATCAGGAAGTATCAGAAGAGTACCGAGTTGCTGATCAGGAAGCTCCCGTTCCAGAGGCTAGTGAGGGAGATTGCGCAGGATTTCAAGACGGATTTGAGGTTTCAGAGTTCGGCTGTGGCCGCGTTGCAGGAGGCGAGTGAGGCTTATTTGGTTGGGTTGTTTGAGGATACTAACTTGTGTGCGATTCATGCTAAGAGGGTTACGATTATGCCCAAGGATATGCAGTTGGCGAGGAGGATTCGAGGCGAGAGGGCTTAAGTAATAATGATGAATCTAGTGTTTGTAATTTGGTGTAAAGTGAAAAAAATTACTAGTTGAAGGTACTAAAGTGTAATAATGATCTTCAAAGTTCTGGCAATTTCTAGGGTTTTTCTAAACAATTCAGTAAAAACTCAAATAGTGTGTGTAAAATGGAGCAATCGTTATGGGCATATTTACCTATGTTAATAAGAGCAAATTCGAAGGAATCAGTGGAGAATATACTTGAAACCCTTTGGAAAACCCGAAAAGTTGGACTTGAATAAGCTGATCGTGATGTTATTCGTGACACGCTTCAGCTCCAGAATGATTCCGATCTCGATCCTGTAAATTACCAATTTTATATTTCATTTTGTTATTTGCTATGGTTTTAGGATTGGCGTTCTTTTATTTGTTACTGCAACGAGTTCGGTGTTTTATTGTGCAACTTATGTAAGAGACTAGTCATTTAGGGGTGTGCTATGTGAATAAGGTGACTAAGGTGAAACAGTTAGTGAAAAAATGATGATTATTGAAATGACGAAAGTAGAACACTATTACTAAGTTTTTTCGAGTAATTGACGCCAACTGAAAGAATGTTTACTGTTTTTGTATATTGTTTAGGACTAATCTTTTGCTGTGGTGCGTTTTGTTTAACTACTGCATACTTGAAAGAACCCTATAGGCCTATAGGTGTGGTTGAGCGGTGTAGAAAATGTGCATACTTGTTGTAGCCCTGTACTAGTTACAAACTCGCAATATATGAATAGTTGGATCTGAATTTTATTCAAAGGAATTGGTGGCGTACATATGTGAGAGTTGAATGGAAATCTCGTAAAGTTAGACTTGAATCGACTGATTGTGATCTTATTTGTGATATGCTTCAGCTCTAGAATGATTCCTATTTCGATCCTGAAAATTATCAATCTGAAATTTACTATTCTGATAAGCTCATTTTAGTACTTCCTTTAGTTTTAGGATTGCCATTATTTTGTTTGTTACTGATATGGGTTAATGTCATAGAGGCTGTCGTTGATTCGTTATTATTTAGGCGTTTCAGATTAAACATTGTGCAATTTATCGCACTAAACTAGTTTTTGGGAAAAATGGTATGTTATCTGTCATTTTTGATGAAATGTGTAGGGCGCCTAATGTGAGGCATCAAACTTTATGACAATCAAAGTGATGGAAATGGAACGATATTACTAAGGAGGTGTTTGGGCTTGCAGTAGTCTAAAGTCTAAACCTGTTTTTTTATCAAATGGTTTGCCGAACACTGTTTCTTCGCAAACACGATAATCAAATCATCTCCTCCAGAATGCAATCCCGAACACCCTCTAAGTTCAGTGATTAACTTAATTAGCTCCAGTTGTATTTTCTTGTAGAATGTTTACTGTTGTATATCTTTTATTGATCTCTCGAATACTACAGTCTTGAACAAACTTTGTAGGGATGACTGATCTGCGCACTGAATATGCATACTTGTCGTAGTAGTGTGTACTAGTTAGAAGGCGGAATAATGTTAAAATGTTTGGTTTGATTGTTAATAGATAGTAATGATGACGTTAAACTTTCGCTTATGCAGCTTTTGGTATGTCTTCGAATGTTGATTTATAAGTGTGTGTGTGAGAATGCGAGTAGGGATGATATACAAAAGCTGATACCAGCTGAAGTTTCACCTGAGACACAAAGATTATTGACACTTCTTCTCCAGAAATTCCATAGAGAGTGGAGAGAAGATAAATCGAAAGATCAGGTATGTGCTGATTCAAATCTCATTTGATGTTATAGGTGAGATTCTTTTGACTCATTTGCTTATAAAACGTGCGATTCAGATTATTATGGGTCAAATTGGTAAAAATGTAAAAATAATATTAAAGCTAAATACGAAATGAAAGGCATGCTACCTACTAAAAATTGATTATAAAGTTCAGAAAGTTTAATAATAAGT
The DNA here is from genome assembly GCA_019973895.1 of Chrysanthemum seticuspe. Classification (NCBI taxonomy): domain Eukaryota; kingdom Viridiplantae; phylum Streptophyta; class Magnoliopsida; order Asterales; family Asteraceae; genus Chrysanthemum; species Chrysanthemum seticuspe. The sequence continues at coordinate 192,043,479 of BPTQ01000005.1, forward strand.
GTTCGATATTGACCTGCATAAAAATCACATGTTTTGACCCGTATAAAACATGAAAAGTACATGTTCTGCACCTCTACTGGATCGGCAAGATTACAGGCCTTTCGTTGATTCAAACTCCTATAATCGTAGGCTAGTCATAGCCCTCTTACTTACCGTCTCCCCCACATGATTATCACCCTCGGGATAAACATATAGACGTTTTGAACCCCAAGATCTGATTTGCAACTTCCCTTAAGTTCAACAACAGGGACGGACCCGGGATTTTGAAAAAGGTGTTGCATAAAGAATTGTTTAGCTAACTAAAGTTACACTCAAGTAGCAAATATAATTTATTAGGTATTGCATATACCAAAAAACGACAATTTTGAATTTTTTTTACACTTCGTGACTTACAACAGGGTGTAGCCCGTGCCATACCTGACACTCATGTAAGTCCGTCCCTGTTCGGCAACCCTTGCTTATCAATTTCTCAACTTGAGCAGTTAAACGACTATTAGCATAAAGTCATACTAGTTAGTTTATGGAAAAAAACATTGTTCACTTGAATTAAACAAAAAAAATTCGGAATTTGGATAAGCCAACTCATAAGATGCTTTTAAATCAAGATATGAGGGTCTTATACAATAAGCTAACCTTATCAAGCATATGCTTAAAAGATAGCGTGAAATATAGTCACACATTTATAAGTGGCCGATATCACAAGAATAATGTAATTATATCACGCATTTACTTTCATATGTTGGAGAATATGCGTGAATGGTACATTTAAAAAGAATCTATATATCTAGCCATTCATTGTGATCGAGCACGATAAGTTTCTTTTTAAGAAAGTAGTTTTTTTTTTTACGATGAATCACATGAATATACCAATTCTTGGATTCTAATAATACTAGACCATCTTATATTACGTTTTCAAAGTTGACGGTAACTACTTGTACTTTAGCTAAGCATAAGAGCACTCCCAACGGTAACGGTATAACGCCGTTATAGGCGTTTTAACGCCATAACGCGCGTTATACCCGTTGGAGGGCTTGATCTTCAACGGCGTTATTTTGCAACCGTTGGGTTGCTAACGCGCGTTAAGGGCGGGGGAAAAAAAAAAAAAAAAAAAAAAAATTTGAAAAACTTACACAATTAGTCCCTCAACGTCTAGAAATTCAAAAAAATTTACAAAAAACCCCCTTAACGGCTAGTTTTTTTAAAAAAAAAAAAAAAACAAAAACATTTTTTTACCACTATAAATACCCAACTAAAACTCTATTTTTTTCACACTTCCATTCAAACTTTATATACTTCCTCTTTACACTTTCATATTTCAAAAATCAAATTCGTTCACAATGGATCCAAATCAAGCTGGTGATATTCCCCTGTCTTGGTCAGACGTTGATGACCAAGAGGACTTCCAATTTATGGCGGCCGCGTACGAGTATCACCTTCAGTTGGAACAACAAGAGGGTATTGAATCTCAACATCCTAGTCGTTCTCGTACCCATGTATATCGTGAACGTGAGCTTGCAGAAGAACGTCTGCGCAACGATTATTTCGTACAAGGTTGTAAGTATTCAAACCGGAATTTTCGTAGAAGATTTCGTATGAGCCGGAAACTATTCATGCAAATAGTTGAAGGTATTGAATCTTATACTTCCGATAATATTCCAGATCATTTTACCTTTTTTAGGCAAACACCCGATTGTACGGGTCGAATGAGTATAAGTGCTCTAATGAAGTGTACGTCTGCCATACGCCAATTGGCGTACGGCACCACACCTGATGCATTTGATGAATACTTGCAAATGGGTGAGAGTACTTCAAAGGTCTGCCTTGATAATTTTAACAAATGCATTATTGATTTGTTTATGCCGGAGTATTTAAGAAAACCAACATGGGCCGACATTCAAAAAATTTATCAACATCATGAAGAAAAACATGGTTTTCCGGGAATGCTTGGTAGCATTGACTGTATGCACTGGGAATGGAAAAATTGTCCAGTGGCTTGGCAAGGCCATTTTGCTAGGGGTGATAAAAAATACCCAACAATTATGCTTGAAGTTGTTGCTTCTCAAGATTTATGGATCTGGCATGTATTTTTTGGGATGGCGGGGGCAAATAACGATATCAATGTTTTAGATAACTCTCCGTTATTCGACGACCTTCTTGCTGACAATGCCCCAAAAGCACCTTATATGGTTAACGGAACTAGGTATGAACAGGGGTATTACTTGGCTGATGGAATTTATCCACAGTGGGCAACTTTCGTCAAATCCTTCACGGCAACAACTGATGAAAAACATACGTACTTTAAAAGGAGACAAGAAAGTGCCCGAAAAGATATTGAACGTGCTTTTGGTGTTCTTCAAGGCCGTTGGGGTATACTACAACAACCGGCACGTGCATTTGAAATTGCCACGATACGTAGAATCATGTATTGTTGCATTATTATGCATAACATGATTATAAAAGATCAAAAATTTGCTTTACGTGACTATAACGAACTGTGGGTGGATCCGTCAGCAAATTTGAGGCAACGAAGATGGGTTGAAAGATGTGATACGCACAGTCGTAAGGCAAAAG